>OMLF01018289.1:40117-54339 GCA_900302615.1 Holocentrus rufus
GGAACACAAACTTAAAAAAAAGAAAAAAAAGAAAAAGAAAAACTAGGAAAACAAGGGCAGAATAACCAGAATTATCCTGGTTACGAGAGGAAGTCCACTACCACCATTATCAAAAGCTATCAAGCTGTTTTTTTTTTTTTTTTTAAATCAAGGAAAGCTGAATTGAGATAACCGTCTTTGTCATTTTATTGCCAAGCACAAAGCACAGTCTTGCTTAAGTGTGGAGTTGCTAGCTTTGGCAGGCTGACCTGTCTGCCTCCCTTCGTCGGTCTCTGTTGGGCCCGTCTCCTCGGCCCCGTCCTGCTGCAGGCCCTGCAGCACCTCCTCGCCCCCGTGGGGCGCCTCGGTCCCGACGCACACCATCAGTCTTGTTCTCATCTGTGGGACAGTTGAAGAGGAGGTTGACAGACTTTCTACAGTAGATTACACTCACACCAGGCTGGAACATACAAAAGCCACTGATGGAGGGTCAAATAGTTGAGATGGAGCCCAGTTTCCTGTTAATGGCTGCAGAGTCTGCTTTATCTTTATGAATCAACAGAAATGGAATTTTATTGGAAAAATAAAGTTGGCATTGGTTTACAAACAAAAGGGTTAAAAAAGAAAGTTTGCAGAAAGTCTGTTTGTATTCAGCAGGCAAGTTTCTACCTCAACAGTGAGCCCCGAGTCCAGGGTTACTAAGCAGACCCTGGGTCCATGTGGACTACTGTGTCAGGGCTGCCTGTTCCTATTTTGACTTTATCTCCTTCATTTAAAACTGTACACATCCAGGGAAAAAGAGCAGGCTGAAGAGAATTTTAATTTCAAAGATTCAAAGCTCTCTCTAATAAAGATGCTCCCGGAAACCTGATTCTAAATAACTGGTTCCGTATTAGTAAAACCCAGAGTATTGATGAGGTCTAATGTTATCAGTTCTGCTATCCCAAAAAAAAAAATTATTATTATTATTATTTTTTTTAGGTATTTACAATAATGTTGTGTGCAAGCAGGAGGGACAGTGCACGCTCTCTCTCTCACTCTCTCTCTCACACACACACACACACACACACACACAGTATAAAAAGTTACATGTATTGGTACACCTGCTGAAAGTATCAGTCAAACAGAGACGGAGGTCCTGGTGGATGTAACTTAATGGTGTTTAGTTGCATTTTACTCGAGTCGGTGATGACAGTGCTCTGTGCCACAAGTGCATTAAAATCCCAGCAATTTGACAAAACATCTTGTCAGCAAACACAATACAGGCTTAAAGGAATGCAGTTTTTGACCGCTATGCTCACAGTCCCTGTGCTGTGCCATCCTTATCTACAGCAGGTATGCCATAGTGCAGTGGTTCTCAAACTTTCTCGCTTGTGACCCTTAAAACAAAGTGACGCCCACTTGTGACCCCCTGGCTGTGTATTCAGAGTGGTGATCAGTCCAACTGGAGAACAGCTTCATTTTCAGGTTGTTTAATTCAATTACTTAAAGGAGGCCTCAAATAAAAACAATTACTCAGTATTTCACATGAAAACAATCAAAAATGGAGAAGATATGAAAAAATAAACCTGATAATACTTTTGTGTCATAAAAATGTGTTTTCTTGTGTCATAATCATCGTGCGACCACCCCCAGAATCATCTCATGACCCACCGGCGGGTCCCGACCCCCAGTTTGAGAACCATTGCCATAGTGTAAAGTTACACTACAGAGCCGTAGCCTACATAGTTTGCTTGGGCTGAGCTAATAGCTAATTATTATGAACAAGCTAACAAATGAAAGCTAAAGAAAGATGTACACTTCTGCCAGAAAAGGCAGCCACATTAATCGTTATGTAAAACAGCTAGGATAAAATTCTGTTCCACGTTTTGTTCATCATTATGTTTATAGAGAAGAAATAAGGAGTATTTATGTTCTTTTTTTGTTATAATTGTTTTTTTTTTCAAAAAGACCCGATAAAGTACCAAATCAATAAGCCGTAACAATAAGAGTAGTAGTATCGAAATCCTAACGACACAATGTCTATATTTGCCAATGCATCTATATTTATTTGCTTGTATTAGTTGCTTCCATAAAGGCCCGGCTTCTTCAGTTTTTGAGACAAATGCAATGTTTCCCAAAGTGAGACTGTGTAAAGATTCAACCTAATCCACAATTTTAAGGGTGCAAAAATGTGGAAATTATACAAGGGACAAGGAAGGACATTGGAGTAGAGGGAGAAAGGAATAAACTGAGTCACACTCGCTATTCACGTCACAACAACTTGTTTTATTTTGAGAGATGATATATGGCTTAATTAGTCAACAATGAAGTTTGGCTAGGGAAAAATCCACATTGTTGCACCCACAACACTCATCTGTGGACCTTACCCTTTCCAGATCCTTTTTCATCTGCACAACTTGAGGGGCTAAAGAGAAAGAAACGACAAACAGGGAGAGATCAAATCATTACGATGCAACATGAAAAAAACTTGTGATGATTCAGTTTTTGGACAAATCCAAATGGGTAACTGTAAGCAGTACTTTGTCAAACAGACTGCCTGACACATCTGAGCTGTGGTCTTACCTGAGCTTGGGGGGAGCCGTGCTACTCGGGGAGACCGGGGGCAGTCCATCGCCATCACTGGAGCTTGCACTAACCGCACTCCGCTTGACCCAGGCATTCTCCTTGGGAGGAGGTGCAGGCATCACCTTCAGCGGCTCCTTGGAGGAGCTGGTAGATGGGGGCCGCGGGGAGGCCCCAGGGGATGATGGGTCATCTTCCCTCCCACTGAAAACCTCGTTTTCCACAGAGCGCTCGCTCTCTCGACGCCGTGAGCCTGGTGGACATTAGTTAAGCTGTTTGATTAAGCGGGTGGCGATGTCACACAACTCCTTTAGAGCATTCAGAGAGTAAATATTCTTATCCTAAAGGAAATGACCAAACAGATTAAACAGCTACTTTTGCACAGTATCATGAGCTTTTATTGTGAAAAAGCTCTATCATTCTTATTTTATTCATCTTTTTGTTGCCTCCTTTTTTGATGTCACTTATGTTGCTTTTTGTCTCAGTTATGTCTAACTTTTTCTACCAGTGCTGTTTGACTCACTTTACTCCAAAACTCTGCTTTCAGATGCTTTAATAATATTTTAATAAATGAGCGATCTAAATAAATAATGCCTAATTGAACAGTGATAACTCACCTCTTCCAGAAGTACTTCCTGGCTGTGATGACTCACTTCCTGTGCGAGACCGCTCAGCATGAGCTTCCTCACTCCGCCAGCTTGGGTCCCTGAAAACAAAAAAGAAAAGATTGCAAAAACTTCAAAATATAAAACATCAACACGCTGCACCTGCTTTATAACCCTGCTTCATCTACGGTTTAACACCTGAAGCAGTGCGTCTCTGACCTGTCTCTGTCTCGGGGCTTTCTGTCGGGGCCTCGGCTCTTGTCCTCCTCCAGCTGCCGCTGTAGCCTCTCCTGCTCTTTCTTCAGCCTCTCCTCCACCTCCCTCTCCTTGGCTGCTGTGTCAACTGGCTTGGCTCCACCAAAGATGGACGAGGCACGACTGCCTCCGCCCTGCTCATCCTCCTTGGGCACACTGCGAGGCTTCAAGTTCAACTTGGGCCTCTGCGGAGGAGCTAAGGGAGAGACAAGAGTAGATGTGGTGACTTACACAAGCACAAATACAAATCTTATTCAAGATCATGGACAAATAATCTAATAAGAGACATCATAAACAACATTGACTGAAGGCAGCATCTATTCACTTCACTTTGCTCTCACCTCTCTCCTCACGCCTGTCATCCCGTCTCTCGTACCGGTCTTCACGGTCGCCATAACGATCCCGGTCTCCGAAACGGTCATTACTACTCCGATTGTCGTCATAGTCGCGGCGAAAGCCGCTGCCGAAGGCACGACGACCCCCACCACTGCGAGAGTCAAAACCTGTGACAAAGAGATACACAGTTGGTAATTGCAAGTGGTCTCCCATTTTGATTCTTTGACTGAAAAGTTTGCCATTTGGGAACCCCCTCTTTTCCCCACTGAACACTAGAAGAACCTCACCTCCCCTGTCATAGTCTCTGCGGTCCCTGTCGTCATAGCGATCCCTGCGATCCCTATCGTCATAGCGATCCCGGTAGCGGTCTCTTCCACCGTCGTAGCGGTCATTGTCCCGCCGCGGCCCATCTCTGTAACGGTCTGACTCGTAACGGTCTCGTGATCCTGCAAGCATCAGAAGAGAGCAATCGTCAATAAACCAGAACTAATTATACAGTCTACTGCACTATCTCAAAGAAGGTCCATGTGAATGATTTGCATTGCGGCAGTTGCAAACTTGGCAACTTTATCCTTTGTACACATCACAGGTTTGCATTTGAAAATACTTAATTCCTACTTGTGAAACAAAGCACTTGAGCTGCCAAACTATTCGACCATAAACACTGCAATATTAAATAAACAAATATATGCTTAGATTGATTTTCAGATATTAGCATTAAGAAGTTAAAATAGCTTGGAGATCATCAGAATGTCCACATTAATATTTAAATTTATGCAGCAAGACGCTCCAAAATCTAATCAGATCATCAACTCTCTCAGTGTAACCTGTGGTGTAAGTATGAAGTTTCCATCATGTATTGTTCTTTTGTTTGTTTTGTGATGGGGCCATTTTTGCAGGCAATACAAGAAATAAAATATTATAGATTTTTTTTTGTGGTTGACATTGCAATGTTAAGTCTTAGTTTGTTTCTCATTAACACAAGCACAAAACAGAGTCGGTGGAAAATCTCCATCCTGTAAAGGGAGATTCCAACAAGTTGCCTGCGTGCAGCTGAACATGTGAAAATATCCAAGTGGTTACTCTGGAACTTTAACTGTTCCAACCAATATTCCCATAGGATATTAATGTAGCCTTAGCCTTTTCCTACTACTGAGAATCATCCTGGATTATATGTGAATTAAGGTGTGGATGACGAAGCACAAACAAAGCTGGATCTGACTCACTCTCTCCAAAGGCATCATCTCTCCTGGGAGGTCCATCGTCAACATCTGCAGTGGGTCGGGCCCTCCAGTCACTGTCTGTCTTGTCAGGGCCCATGTCTGCCATGCGTCCACCCCTGTCTCGACCACCCATAGGTCCATTGTCTCTCTCTGAGGTGTACAAAACAAGAAAGGTTAGGTTTTGTTGCAGACAGGAGTTTGGTTAGAATACTTTATAATCTGTTGGCCAAAACAAGATGCAAAGAACAGTTTGTTAAGCATACTGGCTAAAATATTTTATTGATGATCACCTGTGACACCTGCCCTATACTTTTGGGTAGGGCTGAATAATTAATTTAAATATTACAGACACTGCAACTAGGCCAAGTGCAATATCTGTACGAGCTGCAATATTTTGATAAAGGTAAAATGCGTGACAAAATACGATTATAAATGATGCGTTTTGGTGCAACAGGGTTGACGTGTTCCACAAATTGTTTCCTCTATCCACAAGAAAACATGTTTTGCACGGAATCCAGCAACAGTCACATCATAAATTATGGAAAAATGATCATTCAATCAGAATCATAAAACTGTGAATCATATCACATAACATCTCAAGATAACAGCACATTTTTTCTTCATTTTGTTCAGCTCTAGATTTGAACAGCTGTACTGTACCCTTGTCATTAGACTGGTCTGCAATATCCACACGGATCCTTCGGTTTCCCAGGTTCTGCAGACATGATAAATGGAGGGAATCAAAATTAATACTGATTTTCTAGTATAATTCAACCATTACAAACAAAGTGCAACCATATTTTCATCTATTTACCAACACAAGTGAGCTGTTTGACTGCAGCACCATATCATATCCATTTAATTTAGATAACTGCAGACTTTTTGCAATGAAGCCAGGGAGCAAAGTCCAAACTTTATTGTGCAATTAAGCTATGGGGCAAATCTGAAATTTATTAGTTCAATTTTAGCTGTATTATGCAACTAAAATTGCCCCCTCTTACCTCCTCGTTGAGACTCAGGGCCCTCAGGAGGGATTCCACATCGTCAAACTCAGCATAGCCAAAGCCCTTCAGCCTCTCTGGGTTACTGGGTTCCCGTGGCAGACGCACTGCACTGATCTGAAGACAAAAAACAATGACATAACATATGAAATGGGGACTGCACTGATCTGAGACCAGCCAAACCTGATTCCTTGCAGAGATTCCCAAGCGGAGAATGAGGAAGAAACAGTCAGACTTGTGGATGGAAGCCAGGTGAGGGAGTGTGGCAGGCGAGTGACAGAAATGATAATTATCCAGCACACAATACAGTAGCCTTCAATTTAACTTCTATAAAAGTCCAGATTGTTGCTACCATTATGTCTGCTGATTGTGGCTTGGCTTCTCACAGAGTAACTGATGTTTGTAACAGAACGCTGTTAGGAAACATGTTAGTTGACAGTTGTAATTCAAAACTTTTTTTATTCGAGCTCTATAAATGAAGTTAAATGACTTTATAAGGCATCAGTGCTTGGGGGGAAAAAAACAACATGTATATTCAATAAAGGTACCAAGGCCTTCCTTGTGACAAATTATTTAAAAGCCCCTTTTCACTGGCTATTCTATTTTGGGACAGTTAAAACATTTTTATGAAGAACTTTTTTAATAAAACAGGCTCATTGTTAAAAACTTTGGGAGCAACAAAGGACAAAAACACAGGCAAAAACAGAAAAAAAAATAACACATTTTGAAACATGAAACCAGAGGTTGGGTTGGCTGTGTGTATGTCTGTATAAGAGTATCTGAAAGCACTGGGTAATATGTAGGAACAGTAAATGACAGACTACTACTGTGTTTTGGCACACTGACAAACAGGATGACAAACATTGTAGCCCTTCTTAAACTTCCTTCTATGGAGTTAGGGAAACAGTCAACCAAGAAAGGTGACCCGTGTGTCCTGTTTGTACAACTCCAAAAAATCCCTTACCCTCTGCTGTGTAAACTAGTCTGAGAGGCAATGTGTCAGCAGGAACCAAAACACTCATGATGAATGACGAGCAACCTGACAAGACTTTCAGATAAGAGCACTGACCAAAGTTCCTGTTGCGAGCAATAATAACCTGATTTGAAACAGTCAGCTGGGTTTCACTTTTAGAAGCACCTAGATGCTGCCTTGCAAAACAGTGAGGTGGAGCAGCTGAGAATAGAAGATGTGCGATCCTCTATGTTGCATGTGTGACAGTCTGCGACACTTACAGCCAGACCGCGGAAGAAGTCTTTGATGGAGTCCTCGGTGACATCATAGGGCAGGTTGCCCAGGAAGGCCGTGTAAGGTGGGCTGCGGGGCAGTCGGGACCTGTCAATATTGGGTTCACGGGCCGAGCGCGGCGCCGTGGGCAGGATGGAGCGATCAATGGGCGGTGCCCGGTATGTATCCTCCTCCGTGTGCCAGGAAGTGGAGACTGGGGAGATGAAAAAACCAAATGAAGAACCATCACTTATCTCCAATACTTACTTGTTGTTTCTTTAACAGCAGCTGTTCATTTTCCCTTTGCTGCTTGCCCACTCAAATCAAATTCTCTTTCCCTGTTTTTAGAGACTTGCCAGCAGCAACACTTCTGCAGAGGGCAACATGGAGCAATGCAAGAACTGCAGCAGTGAACTCTTTTGGATAAACATATGGATAAATACATATCCTCACACCCATGTGCACACGATGGCGACAAGGTTAAGCTAAAGCCCAACCCCTTTTCAAAAATTAATCAGATTGAGTAACACTGACCGCAGAATTGACCCAGTAGTGTTAACTGATTCTTGTGTAATGACACAAGTGTATTAAGCCTCCAGATGTATTTATCCTTCTAGAAGGCATTTGCAAAAAATTAAAAATAAAATATTAATAATGCTGGTTCCACAGCACTACAGTAGCAGATTAACTAAGAATTAATGCTTTCTTGACAGGAATCACATTGTCCTCAGGTACAATATGACTCATCTCATGATTAAAGCAGGTTTTGTTGTTTAATCCAGAGTTTGACTTTTTTCTTGTTTTTTTTTTTCTCCTTTTTTAATTATCAGGGTTTTGGGATGTATGACTACCAATTGTTTCCAGTGATGTAATTCTATTTTCTGGCATTTGTATGCTTTTGATCACATTCAACTTCAAAACACCCTGAATGGGTCAAATCAAGGTCAGAAACTGCATGAGAACAACTCTACAGACTAACTTTAAACTCCAATATCAAAAGATTATTTTTCGCTGATAAACAACATGTGCTCACCATCTCCATCCAGGTCGTCAGTCTCATCGGCCCAGCTGGTTGACTTGGGCGGGTAACTGGGGGCCGGGGCGCTGCCTCCACTGTCCTCAGCCAGAAAGTCAGTCAGAGTCAGGGTCTTCCCCTTCTTATTCTTCTTTTTAGCTGGAAGGAGGACAGACATACACAAACAAACACACACATCAGAGAAAGAGAAGTGTAGATGCCTGTCAGATAAAAATAAATAAAAGCCCTCAAAGGATTTATCTCACCTTTGCCCTTTCTTTAAAAAAGAGGCATTGTAGGCATTTAAAAAGTAAGAAATATCCCCCAATTTGAACAGTCGACCCCACATATGTGCAAACTAGAAAATGTGCAAAAACAACAAGTTTAGGAACAGTAGCAGATGTCATGGATGGAGATCTTTTGAGTAAGCTTTTGATGCTTACTCATGACGTTTAGGGAACCAAACTACACACCAATGATGGGCAACAAGATTACATTGGCTTAGTGATTCACTTGGTTGAATTTCACCATTGTAATCGAGATCACAAAATTAAACTGCATATTGTTAAGTCCTGGTGAACCAGTGAAATGTTGCACCACTGAAAGACACTCTTTGACAAAACAATGGTGTCTGGGTTTTAAAGCGGACTATGCATGTCTACTCTTTTGCAGACAGATGCATCTCTGTGTGGACAAACACTCTATTTGCAGTGTTGTGATGAGTTATGGTCCATCCAGGCTAGATAGGAGGACTGCAATGTGCAACCCCTGATAAGGAAAACACTGTCTTACATTTCTATTGGGGGGATTCCTAGTCCAACATGTGGTCAAAGCCAGACAGGGCCTAGTTCTGCCCTGCACCCACTGTCCTATTCCACAAAGGGAGTGGCCTGCTGTGCAACTGCGACTGTGCAGCAGGTCAAAAACACCCTCATCACCAAAGACTTCTACTGCTGCTGCCAAATGATGACTGGGATGTGACATGTTCAAACCGTCAAGCTGCATGTTCACTGCATGTGTGAGCAGTTTACCCTGCAGTCAGAATTCATGAAAAATGGACCCATTGCACAACATCCCCAATAAAGTCTGTTTGAATAACAAACAGTTAATGGCTGCTTATGGGCTATGGGCTTCAAACAGCTCGTCTAATAGAGCAGGTTTGGTTTGTTTTGGTCTGGTCCGAGGCGGAAAGGGAGCGACAAAGCTGGCTGCAGGCTTTATTGTGAAAACCCCAGCTGTCAGGACATTCTTTTCACACACACTCACAAAACCTACACACACACTAAGCCTACACGCGGATTGTTTACAACTCTTGCCCGGTAGATAATGCAAACTCACTGTTTACAATTACCAGGCACTGTGCTCCACTTGTACTCCCACACCAACAAATAATAACTGTTAACGCTTTCAGCCATTCATACTCATACGACACAACCAAGCTAAGAGTTGCGTAAGTCTTGTCTGTGCTGACTTTGGCTAACGCTGGAATCGCAAAGCAGCTGTCAAGACAGAGCAGTAGGCTAAACATGCAGGTTTAATGCCTTGCTGCTAGCTAAGTAGCTCCCTATTGTCTTTATGCAGGCTTAGTCAGCAAAGGACTGCTGACGGGGGAAGTATCCCTGCTTAGCTGGCTAGGTTTTAGGGCCTAGTGCTCGTCGCTGCGCCAGGATCCAAGTGCGCCATCACCGGAGCAAGACTTGGCTAGCCAGGCGGCTCAAAGTTGTGGAGCTGCCAGGGGCTGTTTAGGATGCGGCCCGGGCAGCTGTCCCGCTTCACCAAACGGCGATATTAGGGACCCGAGTTGCACACGTGGGGGACTCCTCGGGAAGCCCGGACTCTTCGGCCCAACCCCTCCTCCAAGAAACGCGCTTGCGCCCGGTGCTGATCTGCTGTGAGCGCCACGGCGAACTGTGGCTATGGACACACAATGTGGCAGCTCTGCCCGCAGTTGGCAACACTTCATAACATGTCACACAATGTCCTATAGATACTGCGCTGTAAAAATTAAAAGCAACCACTGCAAACGTCGCAACAACCGCATTCTTACTCAACCCAATGTGATGTCTAGGTAAAAATATTCAGATTGTGCAAGTCGTTGCCTCGCTCATACTCCTTCCTCCGGCCGTTGCGTCTTTACAGGGCCAAAACAACCGAATAACCGTTTTATACACGTGGGACAGCAACAGCAATTGACACGACGAGACTTTAAAATTGCCCAAACTCTATGAGCTAAGTTGTGTCGAAGTATTATCCCCTGAAATCCCACCAACCGACCCAGATCGTTCACCCACATAAACCTCACCTGTCGCCGCCATGTTGGAGAGCGAGTTCGTACCAAGTTCCCGGATGAAGGCGTCAGAGGTTTATGATCGGGAGCGCGCATCTCCGTTCACGAGCCTGTCTTCCCTCCTTACCCTTGCAGCCCAATGATATGCCGATGTTGGTCCGCATCTGGTTTGCACCAATGAGTGAAAATACTTTCCCACCGTCTTTGTCATTATTCATTTGGCAGTGAAGCTGCTGAAAACTTTCATACCAGCTTCCCCATTTCTATATTATTCTCTCCATAACGTTGTATCTTACCGCTTCTATACGCTTTCAGCAAAAGACCATTTTCACATGTTCAGGTACCTCGTATTAAACTTCCTTATGTGCTTTACTTTATATGAGAAATAAAGCGCTGCACAAAACAACACGCACAACCAACATACAATGACCGAGGTCAGTAATTTTGTGACACTTCCTATGTTTAAATGACAGATAAAATCATAATGTCACTTAAATTCTATCGTTACTCTGTCACTTATTAATTAATTTATTTATTTATTTATTTACCTCAGGGCATCTGAGAATCAGAATCAAAATCGGAATACTTTATTGATTTCCCTGAGGAAATTGAGTAGACCTATCCACCAACTGAGGTACACGCATTATTGCTTGTACTCAGTTTCCCCACAGGGATCGATAAAGTATTCTGATTCCTATTGTAGCTGTACCATCAGAGAATTTTTTTTACTTTCTCCTGCTACAAGTCATCAGTTAGAAGAATCTGCTGGTTAAATTGTCCACTCTTAAAATATTAACTTTTTTCAAATGCAATAAACTGTTTAGCCTCTGATGCAAGCATACTTTCTTCCAGCAGCATTCAGTTAGCCCCCACATTTTCTCTAGGAGATGTAATTATTGTAATTGCACTTTATTACTTCATTATGTTGACTAGAGTTTGGGGGAAAAAGAAATATCACGATCACAGACAAAGTCCTCTCTGGCTGGCTAAGCCACGCTGTTCTCATTATTGTGTTTGTGCTTATTAAGCATGATGAAAATGGTGCAGACCTTTTGGGAAGTCATTCAAATGACTTTACTAGTCTACTAGTCTCGGTAATATATCTACGTATCTATCTATCTATCTATCTATCT
This sequence comes from Holocentrus rufus, assembly GCA_900302615.1. Taxonomy (NCBI): domain Eukaryota; kingdom Metazoa; phylum Chordata; class Actinopteri; order Holocentriformes; family Holocentridae; genus Holocentrus; species Holocentrus rufus. Next base: position 51,742 of record OMLF01018289.1, read on the forward strand.
ATCTATATCTATATATATATATATGTATATATAAGTCAATCTTATTCCATTGTTAGACATGAAAAGTATATGTTTCCTGGTACTGAAATGAAATTCCATTACAATGTAGTGCACTACTTCATCCTGAACATTATGTTTGGTTCTTAACCACGTTTAAAATTCATCATTACTTTTGCTCCCAACAGTGTAATTGTGGGAGGAAACTAAGCCTGGCCCATCTGTCCATTGTACACAATATCTTTGATGCCACTGCTGTTTGACAAGATTTCAGGCAATTATGCATCTCATTGCTTCGTTCAGATATTTTAAAACTTGTGCAGTTTTAAATTTGCAGTGATTGGCCTAAGTGGAGCGCTCCAGTTTTTGTTCACTTATTAGATTTAACTGAAACTTGTGAGAATGATGCATCTCACCCCTGTCCTCACATTTTCAGAATACACTGATCAGCCCAGCAGGGGGCACTGCATCATTTCTGCACTCATATTTATATGATCAGACATCACTGAGCACATTTTGACAGAACTTGGGGAAATGATGTATCTCACCACTGTTTTCCAGCATCTAAATTACACTTATTGGACCAAGGATGAACTACACTACCACTCAGAACAAGGTCGCATTTGTTCTTGATTGTTATAGATGATGACTTCATCATTTGTAGGGGATGGTGTGTTTACTGTTGCCTTGTAACTTACTGGAATTTTAACTTTTTTTCTCCCCCCAGCACGCTCTCCCAGCAGACACTAAAAGGTAGGCTACATCTCACATTTAAGCCTATTGTTTAATTATGTGATTTACAGTCTTGTGTGTCTTTTTCATTGGAATAGTTCTTTGTAACTTTTATGTCAAGAAAACTCAAAGATTTATGTAACTCCTTTAAACTTTTTGTGGTCACCATGTGCAATTTGAGTGACAAAGACTTTTCAATGGTTCAACGCAAAGCTCAAATGAGACACATTCATATATACAGTGACAATAATAAATATATGCACAAGAACAGTAATTGTTGGTGAACATAAGAGTTTATTCATTTTATTTCATTGTCAGGTCAGGAAATAGTCCCTTACACTGCGGTATGAGACAGTGCCTGTACCTGGAATTAAGTCAATTGGAGCCTAAAAGTTATGGATTGCAGCTTTAAAACAGCTCATTGGATCAGTGTGTGAGTGTTTTATTTTTTGGAATTGGATAGTTGTAGGTTAGTCTGCTTTCATTGTTGCGATGGTTGCCTAGATCATATGTTCCGAATTAGCTTGTAGCCGCCAGCTCTTCCAGTGCATCTTGGAGCCTGCACAAAACACAAATGAAGCATTTTGATTGATCTGGTCATGTGATAAACACCCACCGGTACTGGTGTCTCACTTCCCGATGTTGTAGTTGTCCTAGTGCAGACTATGCAAACCACAATAACAAGGTATTCTGTTATTCATTACAATCATAATCATCATCATCATCATCATCATCCTTGGTGTGTCCTTGTCATTATTTCCTTACTTGAAGTCTCCACCATCCAGCAGCCTCTTGTACGTTTCAATTTCGGCCTCCAGCTTCACCTTGATGTTGAGCAGCGCCTCGTACTCCTGGGTCTGTTGCTGGATGTTGCTGCGCAGATTGCCCAGCTCCTCCTCCAGGCGAACTATAATGTTGTTGTACTTCTCCATTTCCATGTTGGTACGCATCTCGGTGTTGCGTAAGGTGTCCTCCAAAGAGGCTTTCTGTTGAGGGAGTCAGAAGTTGGAATGTCACTCTGCCAAAGAATATTTAATCAAGCAACTCTAATTTGGAGCAACATGGGAATGCTCCAATTTGTCTGGCAGATGGAAGAACAGATATATTTAGAGGACACTTGTGGGGATGCATTTTACAAAATATCTGACAAAAGTGTCTGTGAAGGCTAAGTGAGACTGAAGATGATTTAAAAAATAATCTCCATAAATATAACCAACATGTACATACTGCAGAATAGGTAGGGATGATATAGATTCAGTATCAGATGAGAGGACTGGTTGGCTTTCTTAATGTTCATTTGGGAAAAATAACTTGATAGAGGAAAATAGACGTTTGAAAGAAACATAAAATGCATCATTATCTTTAAAGTACGTGCTTACCAAGCTCTGTTGGGACGCGAGTTCAATTTCCAGGGTCTGGATCTGTCTGGATAGGTCGCTAACCTCCATTTGCGCCCCCTGGAGAGCCTCGGTGTTCTGTGATACTTGTGCCTGCACATCTGTAATCTGACGGAGAGATACAGTGGCAAAAATATGTTAACAGACAAACAAGAAAGTTCACCAAGTTTTAATTTATGTCTCTACGTGCATGGGCACCCTTTGTATGACTACAGCACCTGATTTTCATGCCAATGCTTGAGGTCTTGTGCGTTCTTCATAGCAATCTTCTCATAGTTGGCCCTCACGTCCTCCATGACCTGGGCCAGGTCCTGACCCTTTGGAGCATCAACGTCCACTTGCACACCTGACTGGGAGATTTGATTCCTCAGCTCCATCACCTCCTGTGCAGTGGAAGGAAAGAAATGTTATATAATGTTGAATGGTTGAAATGTATAAATGATGAAAATGTAGGACTTGTGATGCTATTCAC
>OMLF01018292.1:2713-12829 GCA_900302615.1 Holocentrus rufus
ACCCCTCCTTTTTTCCTCCCTTCCTATCCCAGCACGTGTGTGTGTGTGTGTGTGTGTGCGCGCGCGCGCGCGCGCGCGGGGCTGTAGTTGGCCGTGGCCCCTGGGATTTAGGGATCAAGTCCCATCTATTGTTCTTCTCTCTCTACCACTAATCCACTCCCCCCGTTCAAACGCGCAATTATCCCCGAGCTGCTCCGCATCCCGCTCAAAGTCACACCTTGGCTGGCTCTGAAATGTGTTGCGCGACTGTGTTTGTGTCGCCATCTCTCAGCCTTTTCATTGTGCTGTCATCATAAACACACCTCCTGCTCATAATATAGGAGTGTGCGTAATACCATGCGCCTGCGCCCCTTTCCCTCCTATGGTCCCCCTCCCTTCTCCTTCTCCTCCTCCTCCCCCTCCTCCTCTTCCTCCTCCTCCTGTGTTGTGTCGCAGGTGAGCTCAGCTGTTTGTCCTCTGGTAAAAACACAGCAGGAACCGGCTGTCCGGTAAATGGTTGGGCGGTTGGCACTGGGAGAAGCCAGGGGAGCGGCGCTGGTCTGCTTCACATAGCTTTCACCAATAATACTCTACAGTTCGGAATAGTCCTTTAATAATAATAGTCTGTTTTCTTTTAAAAATTGTATAAAGTCTAGCATAGTCTTTATTTCAATAACAACATTGCATTATCTATTAATGATGTAATAATACCAACAGTCTATAAGATAATAGCCTGCAGTCTAATATTGGAGGTTATTCATAATCACTCATGGCACAATTAACAACAATTTTGAGATGATGGGTCTATTTGGCACTATTAGACTAGACTATAACTGAACAGAATATTATAGAATAGCATAGAATAGAATAATTTTATTTTTCGTTCCACTGCAAACAGATAAACAACATAAATACATTATATTTGATGAATGACATTTACACATTAGGGCTGGGCAATATATCAATATTAAATCGATATCGTGATAAGAGACTAGATATCATCTGGGATCTTAGATATCGCAATTTAGTGATATATGGGTTAAGCATTGGTCCTGGTTTTGTGATGAAAAGGGATGTAGTTTTCTGAATGCCTTACTTAACTGATATTATATGAAAGCAGCAGTAATCATCACTACGATATTATCACAAAACTGACATCAAGTCAATTTGGTCAAAGATATCGTAATATTGGGTATTGCCCATATCACCCAGCCCTACAACAAATGGTAAAATATCTGCCTATGTCACTAACACACAAAAACACACACATACACAACCCCACACATTAAATCATAAACTGCAATGAGGAATTAATGCTCATATAGATAATACATACTACACTACATAAAAACTACAATTAAGGTTATCAATAATCATTATGTAATTTCAATATCATTAAAGTGCAGAAACAGAGCTAGAGTTCGTTAATTTCTCACAAAAGGTTGCTATCCAATCCATTATTGCCAAAAAGTGGAGATCAAGCAGCCTCATGGGTCAGTTACAGTCAGTTCCTACTACAACTTCATATAGCTATTTGTTGAAAAGGTTTGGGAGTCCGTCTCCTTGATCATCATTATCATCATCATCATCATCATCATCATCATCATCATCGACATAATTGTGCTGGTTGTCAACATACACACTTGACACAAAAGTTATATAATTTATTTTATCCATCCATTTGGCTGGATTTTGTCACACAGCAAAGCAGCTGACAGCCCGTTGCCATGAACTATCTTACTGAGGTCAAGTACTTAAAAAGCTTGGTAACCCGCTCTGCAAGCAAGGGCCTGTTAAAGTTTGGCACATTTACAGAGAGGACCTGAACTCACCACGCATGTCAGGAGCCTGGCTGCACCATGGAGGTAAGCAGAGATAATGTATTCTTTGAATGGGAGAAACATAAACAATCTAAATTTTAATATCTGCATTAAGTGAGAAACAGGTGGTGTTACTATTTTTCCTAAAAATGGTAAAAACTATTTTCCTACATTTGAATTGTTATGATTATAATATACTACGGTAGTCTACTTATGAATGGGCCTTTGGCTGAGGCAGTATGTTCACACTAATGCTGGAGGTACAAGTGGATAATTCACATTATGGAGACAATTCTGCAGCGTGCCATGTATTTATTTGGGGCATGAGCACACCTGCAGTTTTTTTTTCTTTGGCATGAAGCACAGTGGAAATGCTAACTTCTTTCCATTTTGCATTTAGTGTATTGAGGTTGATAACTGCCCAATTACCAATTACAAGTCACACAGACCCACATGAGGCTTGTTTATTGGATAGATTTGGAAACCTGTCATCAAAACAAATTTTGACTTCAGTCCCTGTAACATAAGCTAAGCATCATGGGCCTGCTGGGCTCTTTGCTGTATTTTAACTTTTCTGGTGCTCACAACTGTGAGGAGCAAATGAAGAAATGGCTGCACATGAGCATTGGTCCAAACTGTGGTTCATTCAGTTGCTGCTGGCTAACGGCTGGCTATCAGATGTCAACAACATTTCTTTATAAGCATAAGCCCGTGCTCGTTGTGGTTGTCTCAGATTACATTCTCGCACTGCGGTTCTCTTGGAAAAGGACCAATGTGTTATTTTGTGCCACCTTAGTTGGAACTGTATTGCTCTCAACTGACCAAACAAACCAAACTAAAGGCGCAAACACTCCAGAGTTCGCACCAAATACACTTGATGTGAACGTGCCCTTAGATTAGCATTCGACTGCAGGGAATCTGACCCTTCTTGCCAATGTGAAAAGTAGTGCAAATGGTTATAAGTCCCACCTGCATGTTGTATTACCCGGTATCCAGTCTTCGCATTCGAGGAAATCATAAAAGCAAACATCTTTTGAGGGATCAATGAATGCGGAGGGCAGGGTCTGGGACAGGGGTAGTGAGCTGATACCAGGCCCAGGATTAGGGATGGTTGAGATGCTAGAGGTAGTTTGAGGTGCATCAAGGGGGCGGGTGAAGGTGACATGGGGCGGCAAAGTATTTTCTTGACTAAAGTTATGGTTTAAGGCAAAGGCAGGAGCATGGGGGAGGTCTAGATTTGTCTGAGGGCAAACTGAGAGGGACTGGAGAATAGACTCTTGACTGGGCAACGGTGCAAGGGTAGATTGTGGGCTTGAGAGGTTCAGAGAACTGAATTGACCTTGATGAAGCTGTGGTGCTTGCAGACTGCCATTACCGGCCCTTAGGGGTCCAGCTAAAGAAGGGTCAGTGAATGCCAGGGGACATGTGGCGTTTGGATGGCTGGATGTGGAGGCGAAGGGGCCGGTAGACGGACCAGAGGAGGCAAAGAGGTCAGTAGAGGAGCTGGTGTATGAGTTTGAGGTGTTTGTTGTTGTTGGGACAGGAGCTGATGTTGAAAGGTGAGTACTTGCTTGACAGGAGAGGGTGTGAAGACCCATCTCGGGAATCAAGAGGGAGGAGAGTGATGGGGGAGGACCAAAACTGGAGTATGAAGTCTGGATAGGCGCAGGATTGGTGCCTATTGGAAGGGTCTTAGATGTGGCCTCACCTGGGGTAGATGGGGAAGTGGAGGCCGAGAGCTGATTTGAGTGGCCAAGAGAAGGTAAAAAGTTTGTATCTTGGACCGAGCATGAGGTCTGTAGAGAGATGCTGGAAGTACCAGAGCAGTTCTGAAGGGCCGCAGGGAGAGGAGCTGCAGCCGGCGAGGGGGAAGCCGGGAGGCGAGCGGCCGGGCTGGAACCAGATGCATGCAGGACGCAGAGAGGTTCGTGACGCTCCAGGGCTTTCGTGTAGAGCTGGAAGTCCCTCCTCAGTGCCGCAATCTCCTTCTCCAGGGCCGTGTTGGACCGCTCGAGACGCTGGAGCTCCTGGAGAGGGGGAGGGGTGGGACGGACGGAAAGATGGGAAAGGGAAAGGTAATAGGCGACATGAGGAGGCAGAGAGAGACGGTCAGAGGAAAAGAGGGGGATGGAAAGGACAAAAGGGTAATGTTAAATCAAGTAAGGCTTATCTTTATTATGCCTAAGAGGAAGACTTTGTTGGCATCTGCAATAAAAACCCTAATTAAAGACATTCATCAAGAGAAAACATTATTGCATCCCACCCCCATGATATCACACCAGGCCTGACTCGCACTCTACTAAACTGCTGCGGCCTGCATGGTGAGCCAAGCAACAGTGATGACACTTCAAAATAATTCCTTGCCGTTTCCGCTCCGCTAGAAATAACACAGAGACGGTAGAAGGCAAAGTCAGAGCTGGGAGAAAGATATTATCCGTCAAACTGCAAGTTCAGCACAACAGGACTAGGTGGGCAGTGAGAACAACGTGGTCGCCCGGTAATCAAGCATTTAAAGATGAGCGATCACTGCAGGCCACGGGATGTTTATTGTGGGAAAAATACAGAATCGATATTTGGCAAGGAACCCACAGAAATAAGTTTGGGTTCGTTTAGAGCCTGGAGTGTTATTTCGGTTGGTCCCAGCTCACCAGCCAACCAGCAGGCTCACAGTTTGCCGTTACAGCTCCATTAAGTTTCATTGCCTCTGAAACCTGATTCTGGGATTCAGTATCCATAAAGTCTTCAAGCATTTGTCTCTACTGAACTCCAATGGTTGTTTCACTATAAACAACAGATCTCATTGTCTCATTACTCTCATGTCTAAGAATAAAAAAACAAGCAAAAGAGGGAGTAAATAGAAAATGAGTGTTACTCTAAAAATCAACTTCAGTAAAAGTAAACAGAAGAGAGTAGTTCCACTCAGCCAGAGGAAAAAGCTCGCAGATTCAGACTCAAAACAGCGATGTTGCAAGTGTGTGCGACAAGCTGTAGCTCAGTGAACCAGGGCTCACTGACACTCGCATCACTTTTTCACAAGTTAGATTGGTTTGCTATTTCTTCTTTGAACCAAAGCCGAGAAGCAAGAGAGCAGAACTGAGAGAGAAAGTGAAAGTACCAAGTCCCTCTATCTTATCACAGACCACACAAACTGCAAGCATGTATACACACACACACACACACACACACGCTGCTCCTAGCAGTTATTGTATAGGATATTCCTGTTTAGCAGAACAGGAAGGAAGGGAGAGAGAAATCAGCCTGGTAAAAAAGAACACATCCGTCTTGAGGTTAGCTGCAGCCGACCAGTTTTGATTCCTCAATGTCATAGTGAAAATTACATTACATCTCGATTACATGTGACTGGTTTCTAGGAATCCAACTAATGAACTCTATCAGTTCAGTTAAAGGTTCTGAGAAAAATCAGGTACTTTTGATAGATAGTGGGCTTGACTTTGTGTTGTATACTTTCTGGAGGAACTGTAATCCAAAAGATACGTAGAATACTTCCACTGCTACTACAGCTATACTGTACTGATCATAATTTTAATATGATAATGTATGATCTGCAACAAATATGTTTTTAGAAGCCTTTCCAACAAAGCCAGAGCACTCACATAATATGTATTTTAACATGTGCAAGTGGGAATCAAACCCCCACACCCTTCAGTATTTTATCTTATCTGTGCAGCATTTTATCTTTATTTACCAAGACAGGGCAGGCCATGTTAGCTGAGTACATTCACTTTTTTTTCTCAGTCACAATCATCAAGATTCACACTGTATCAGTTAATGTCAGGAAAAAAATCTGCCATTAACAAAAATAAATAAAGAAATGAAATAAAAGGAAAGCTCCTCACCCATGCTGCAGCATTTTATTTATTTATTTATTTTAAGTGTGTTTGGGTACTTAGAAAAGTATTATTATTAATACTAATTATTAATAGTATTATTATTATTATTATCATTGTTGTTGTTGTTGTCAGTGCCAATAATGCTAATAATGATCATACAATACACCATATTCTAAAAGCCAATGCCAACAGTTTTTTTTTTAGTAAATTTTTCATCAGTCTCTGTTTCCTCTCGACTATGAATCAGGTCTACTGTAAATCCTGCGATGAAACCAGCCTGCATCACTGCATTTGTTCAGTGAATGCTTTTTAGTAAGAAACAGAGAGATTCCGACAAAACAAAAGCAGAAGAAGAGCTTGAATCAAAGCAGAATGGCCTTTCGACCTCCAGTTGCCTTTCCAAAGGAAAAGGACAAAATGGTCGTAAGTGATAAAAAATGACTCATGAAAGTTCATCATTCATGCTGTGAACTTTCTCAGTGAAGTCATAAATTGTTTCAGTGAGGACATAAGACCTATTAAATCCAATCCAACATTTCAGATTCTGCCTCACAATGTGTAAGGGTGTGTGTGTGTGTGTATGTGTATGTGTGTGTGTTCCTGCGTGGTTCCACATGTGGAATTTGGCCCTCAGGGAATATTTAAAGAAAAAAAGAAAAAAAAGAAAACGAAAGGAAAGGAAACGCATGAATGGACTGGCAGAGGAGGGCCAGAGTGTTGTGTGTGGGTGTGTGTGTGAAGGGGGCAGAGAGGGACGGCCGAGCCAATGGGGAGGGAAGAAAGGAAAGGGAGTGTGTGAGAGAGAGCCCTTCTCCTAAGGCAGAGTGTTTACAAGAAATGGCTGTGAGCGCGCAGCCAGATTTCACAACACACACACACACACATTGCAGACACATTGACACACCACTAGTCAGTCACACTGTGCAATTAGTGCGCGAGTGCGTGAGCGAGCAAGAGAGATAGAGAGAGAGAGAGAGACAGAGGAGAGAGAGAAGTAAGAGAGATGAGACTGGAACCTCATGCAGCTCGTCCGCTCTCTCCGTTTGTTTCCTCCTGCTCTTCCTGGCAGCATCTCTGTTCTTCTCTCTTCTTTTCCCTCGCCTGTCTCCCGTCTCTCGCTCCTCTCCTTCTTGGTCCTGGAAAGACAAACGAGGCAGGTTCATACAAACACACCCTCCTACAAAAGTGTCTGCGTGTGTTGTACGGGGTCTACTTCCCTTGTGGCATCCCCTGCGGAAGTTTTAGGATCGGATGTTGTTTTGTTCTGACAGATAATTGAATTATATACATTGCATCATGTGTTTTTGAACCGATCCCATGGCTATTATGGTCATGGGACTATAACCTGTCACATGGAGGGCTGTGTAATCTCCCAGCGCAAGTGAGACAATAAAGTTGTAAATAGACTTGGATGGCGAGGAACTTGGTCTTGCTGGAGCGCTCATGTTTAATTCAGCAGCAGCTCTCGCCAAGTGAAGCCTCCCGGGTGAAACTCAAATTGACTAGACAATTTGACAGGCAACAAATGAACTAAATGGGTAAATTGTTGATTTCCCTCATGTTTTCTCAATAAAATTTAAAGTCATCCAGCCGGTCAAAGTCAGTGGTTCCTTCTTTCAGTGGGACAGGTTTTTACTCCCCTCTCAAATCGTGCCAAGTAAGATAGAAAACACATATTGTCTATTCTGACAATATTCTGCAGCGACAATAAGATATCTGGGGTGAAAAATTAGAATTACCTGGTGATTTTTCCCCTGGAGTTCCAAAAGTCTTCTACTTTTTTTTTCTCTTTGCTTACATAAATAAAAGCCTCTTCAGTTGGTTTCTATTCAATCCACCAGGGCTTGTAGAGGCACGTCTAACAGGCAGGGTGCCACCACAAATAGGAAAACCATGACAATGTGTGCCAAGCATTCTAACACAACCAGTAATGCTAAAATGGTGGGATAATGTGTTGGTCTGAAACTTGACAGATTTTGCCTAAACATGGTCTCATATCCCAATATTCCTGTTACAGTATGTCTGTGGTACCCAAAGCTGTTTCTTGTGACTTTATTCACATTTTTTCCTCCGATGCTGTAACAACAATTGAAGTCCCACCACATCCCCATGGAGACCGAACACTGAAACGACTTTACTGTGACTTTATTAGGAGCGAACAACGCACTCATTTCAGTGTGCGGTGGTTTTGGTTTTAGTCTTCACATAAGATGTTCACATAAGCACCTGATCTCAAGTAACTGGTTAACTAGTCCTATAGAGACTTTAAGTGTATTTTTGAAAGTCGTTAGTTTATATTGATATTATGGTGCTTTGATGCGGATTTCCTCCCCTGCTGTATCACTAGAATATTTCTAAAGTGATGTGGAATAATAATAATTATTAATATAATAATAATGAATTATAAATTAAATTAAATTATTCAAAACGAAGCGCAAATACAAAGTTTCACATCAAAGAGAGATAAGACAATGGACAAATCAATAAAACATGAAGATAAAGAGAGGCTAAACAAAAGAGGCGATGATGATAACGATAACAATAGATAAGAGGCGAAAAAAATAGATCTAGCCACAACAACAAAAGAAATAGCAAGTTTACTGTGACTTTATCGTGTTTCAGTGAATTTCCACCTATGGTATCACTTTAGTAATTCTATAATATTCTCGAAGATATTACAAAGGCTATACATAGCCAAAAGTATTGATTGATTGATTAATTGACGAGGAGGAGGACTTACCGAGCCAGGAGTGTTAAGTTGGTACTCCTCCAGTGACACGGAGCCGGGGCTGTCGGAATTGGATCTGGTCTCCATGAATAGCGGGGGCATCTCTTCACAGGGCTGGAGTCTGCGTGACTTTCCCCCGGCAGGTGATTCCCTCAGCCGGCCCTGTGTGACTTCAGAAGTGAGGAAAACTCACTAGTCAGCTTGTGCGCGCAGGTAAAGACCGCTGCTTTGCCATTCAAAGGTCAATGCTGGCGCAAAACCTGTGCGCCTGTCTGCAGCTTGGAGCATAAGCCCGAGTAACTTTGGAATGACAGTAGACGAAAAAAATAATAATGATTTAAAAAAAAACAAAAAACAAACAAACAAAGAGGCTGCTTTTCCTTCGTGCAAACCGTTCCTCAGTCTAAATCTGTTGCTTGGTGACATGCAGACGCTGACCAGACTCCTTCAGTGTTTAGCCAACAACTGGAAGTGCTCAGCATGTACAAGGCAATTTCACTGCAGGACGACTAGCACCAACGCCGTGGGCGATGCAATAGCAGATACAACTACTTTCAGTTTCTCTTTATTTTAAATTACTCTTTGGGAGTCTGACAGGAGCTGCCTTCAATTGCCCGTAGTGAGCTCCGAATTTCCGAGCTTGCCAGTTGTAAGCGAGATACTGGACTTGTTGGTGCATTGGAGTGCTACTGGTCGGGAGTAATAACAAAGTGGACCAGCTACATAAACAACGAGCTACTTTGTGCAGCCGTACAATGAAGAGGGGAGAAATCATGCAGCTATGATATCAACGTTTTATGAAGCCTTTTTCCACATTCTGACAACTGAAGCGCAAACATGGTGACAATAGAAACGGTAAACATACTAATTATAAAAACAAAATATCAGAAAATAACAAAGTTAATCACTTTTTCTTATAATTTCTATGCTCCATAGTCTCCTATCTTGGACTTACTTGCATTCATGTAACTTTCCCCCCCACATCTCTAAGCTGGTGTTGTTCCTTAATTTATTTTATGTCTACAGTAACTATGCAGTTTACATTCACATACTTTGCTTTAAATGACTAATTTTTACTGCTTTCTCCTGCAAAATAGCTTGTAAATCATGTCTTGGGACAGGTGCTATATTAATAATGTTAGTAGTAGTAGTAGTCGTAGTATTTGTGATAGCTTACTATTGTACGATAGTGAAAGTGGTGATACTACTTTGCGAATGGTAACATTTCCGACAACATTTGAAATCAGCATGGTAAAATTCCCATATATGGCATGGGGATGGACTTCCTGCACGTGCAGGGAAATTCTGTCCCACTCTGCCGGGAAGGGAGCACCTCAATCCACAGGAAGCACCCCTATTGGATTTGGGCCTAACAGAAAGAATTAAACAGGGGGACTTTCTCAGATTGGAATGAAGCCTAGAAATAGAGACATCCACCCGCCAGACGTTTACCAGGAAATTATGCAACCCTTGTCTGAGTTGGGATGTTAGAGAAAAGGGGCGTATAGATGAGAGCTCTGTCTGTAGCTATACTTACGCCTGATTCACATTATTAGCTTACTGAGTAATATTTGACCTAATTTTTGGTCTCAGCAACAAGCTAAACACGAACATAAATTGCATATAACGATGATACCAAGAGCGAAAGGGATGACGACTAACCAGAAGCATACTGGGTTCTCCGAGAAGATTTTCTGGCTCTAGGTAGTTAAAGCTCTGTCAGAGGGATTCTAGAACC
>OMLF01018296.1:0-10521 GCA_900302615.1 Holocentrus rufus
TTTAATATAATATAATGCACTGTACTACTAAATCAGAACTCTGCCCATCATAATCCCAGGGGAATGCTACTATTCAATTAAAGATACAAACATATTTTACCTAAGCTCGGTAACACGACACCATGGCTCACTGCATCAGCATCACTTTACATACAGTGAGATTTTATTATGGCGCTGTAGGAAAACCTGAGAAGGAAACACCCAACAGTATGCCAAGTGATTTTGGGGAAGTCAAACAATGATTTCTTAACGTGAAAGCATCTTTCTAATTTAAACGAACATGTTCATCTGGGTTTCCACCAAATAGTCACGTGAAAGAGCCAACAAATGGAAAACAAAATCATAGGTAGGTAGGTCAGTTCAACACAGGAGTCACAAGTCAACAAGTGAAGTCTAGCTTGGTGATCATACATAGCTGATCAGTACATATCAATAATAATTTACCACATCTAGGCTAAGATGATAAATCACATCAGCGATAATGTAAAGTAACTAAGACAACCTGCTTCAGTTCATAATTTTAGTCTCCGAGGGTGAATCACACTGCATTCCCCACTCCTCCTCTTCTCTAAAATAAAACACTAATGAACTCTCTCTGTCAAAGTTCTCTCTCTCTCTCTCTCTCTCTCTCTCTCTCTCTCTCTTTCTCTTTCTGGCTCTCTGTCTCTCTCTTGCTTTCTCTTTTGCCTGCATGCACACACACGCGCGCGCACGCACACACACAAAGATACAGCACTCTTGAATGTCTCTCCACACTTATTTAAAGGCTAACTCACTTCAATCAGAAAGAAAGAAAGTAGAGAGAGAGAGAGAGAGAGAGCGAGAGAGAGAGAAAGAGAGAGAGAGATGCATGCCAACGAACAAGCAAACAAGGCAACAGTACTCCCCTTTTAGTCCAATCAGCAACTAGTAAACAAATGCTGTGGCCAATCAGTGTAATTTTTTTTTTTTTTAAAGTTTGTTAATGTTGGAATAGGAGCAGAGATACACATTGTTCCCTGAAGTTTTGTCAAAATCTAATCAATGTCGTCCAAGATATTGTGTATAATGGACGGACAGAGGGACAGATGGACAGACGCACCAAGCGGGACTAATCCATAGTTCCTCCCCCAGTTTTGGCATGGCAGACAACAAACAAAGGGAGGGAGAGGGAGACACAGCCAGAAAGCAGGCAGGAGAGGCGTGGAGGACCATCTTCTTTCATTCAGACCCATTTTCATATTGAACTTACAATACTCAACCTGGGCCACAATATCCATTTGCAAATATATTCCTACTGTGCCAGCACCGCTTCACTGCCCAGCAGACAACCAGGAACATTCTGCTACATCTATTGAATTGGGGAATTAAGTGTTTTCTGATTTTGATGTTGAATGCTTAGGGATCTCATTATCAGGCCTGCTCCACTTCTCCATGTTTGAAAGGCAGGTGTAAAAGTAATGATTCTAACACAGTGAACACAACTAAAACACATCTCATGTACAAAGTAGCTTTCTATAAAGAGTTTTTAGAACGTCGAAGTTGATTTGCATATCACTTACATACAGTCAGCCACATTGCATGAGTACTTTTACCTCGAGAGAGGATAAAATTGCAAATCCCCGGCTGAACAAAATATTTTGCATTTCCACAGACCGCTTTGCCAAAAAGACTGCTATTTTAGTCAGACTATTATTTATAGTTTACTGAGGAAATCCATTCATGCAACATTTTAGAATATCATGAAAAATGTTCCATTTGCACTTTTTGTTATAAAAACTTGTCATCTCATACTGATTACTGAGTAGTAATGGATGTTAATAATAAGTTATCATGCCTGGTGCAAATTATACATTTTGAATTGAGAGTTCACATGATACAATATTGTTCTATGACACAGACCAATGTTTAGCTTACATGTTAAAAACTAGCTGAGCAAGATGAGTTGACAGCTGAGATGCTGATCTCTCTGAATAGCCACTAGCCAACAGTCACATCTCCCTGTATAAGTGTGGAAACCATGAATGGTCACATCAGACAGTGTAGCACATGACTGGCATGATAGCCATGTGACTAAGGAACAGTGGCAACAGCAAGTTTCACAACTGTTGGTCCGTTTTTGAAGATTTTTAAAGAAATCTAAAAGATGCTACTGTAGATGCTATGCAGCTGGCACAGCTTACTGACCAGTAGAGGTCACTGCCAGAAAGAAAATACACACCCAAAATGAATGGACGTCATGAGCATAGTCTCATTAATTTCTACTTTTTACGGACAAACAAACAGGACAAAGGTTGAGACTCATCCATCAGTGGAGCCGTACACATTTTCTGTGTAATGATGAAGTAGGAAGCATCACATTCATAAAGCACTGATAACTACTTTTCCCATTATTGAGATGTGCAGCGTCCAGTTTGTGCTGATTTATCACTGTCATAGGCTTAGATGCATCTGAAAATAAATATCCATCTCAGGAAAAACAAAACCAAACAAAACAAAAAAAGCATTTAATGAAAAAGCGAAAAAAATGTAACCAGGTGGTGGATGGGGATAAAAGATCAAATCAAATCAGACCAAACAAAACTAAACCAAAGTAAACAAATCAAACCAAACTAAACAAAAACAGATGTACTTCTGACCAAAAGGTTGGCCAACTGGACTTCATAATGTGGGCCTCATAATATGACCAATTGCTTCTGATATTATGTATATACTGTATGTGGACTTCAGTATTACTAGAGATAAGGGATCTTTAAAGTAATTTGGCATGTTAAATATGAGGTAACGGTTTTTCATTCAAAACTTAAAGCTTATTTTTGTTTATTTTTTAGCCACACTGTATTCTTTCATTCATTCATTCATTCATTCATTCATTCAAGTTAACATGCCATGTAGACACCTACCAAGCAAAGCCTAATAACAAATAACAAAATAACACTATTGCCAAATGCACAAGCACCACTTTTCATGAAAGTAACCTTCTTGTTATAGTTGTGCTGTAACCACATCTCCTGGAAATTTATCACGGAGGGAGTCACAGTCACCTTCTTCATCTTTCCCCATTCATTATTTATGAATCTGTACTTAAGTGACTCCATATTATAAATTCTGTCATGTCTGGGTTTACCCAAAGTAATCCAGCCGGCATGACAGGACTGTCAAGTGGCTGTAAGCTTCACTGCCTGTCCACAGCATACATTTCTACCAGCGACCCTCACATGGTTAACATGACCTTAATACATGTAAAGCAAGAGATAGCAGCAGTGACATTAGTCAGACCTCGCTTACTGCAAGGCTCACAGAACAAAACTGTCAACTCTGTTTGATCTTTTCATCCACATCTTATCTCCCCTTCTCTCTCCTCTTCTTTCTTCCCCTCCACCAAGATATTACAACATGACAGGAGTCAAAGACCTCCAGCTAGCTACACCATTATTCGGGCTACAACTGTCAAAGTTTATTTCTAGACTTTTCTCTTCTCCCCTTCCCTGTTCTCTAATTCTGGTCTCTCTTCGTAACAGTAATGATATAATTGGGAGTGACTACTGCTACTGCCAACATAGCACAAGTGCCAACTCCATGACTATTAAAGTCATAACGTAAATGACATGAAACACACCGACCGCTCGCTATAATATTACCGGGAGCATAGCTGTGAGCTGTGTAGCCGCTGCGTCCATAAGAGCCATGACACATTCAGGGAGTGACCACTCTGCATGAATCAAAGCAACTGCATTCATCAGCAGATGAACATAGCATGTGGCACCACAGAGTCATCGATGGTGATCTTATCGGCAAAGCACTTTAGACAGCGAGGGCTAGTGAGCATGTCAGCACAGGGCAGATTTACTGGACCGGCAGGCTCTATTTCAGCAAGCTCCTGCCTCACACGCACACAGCTACATGCCCTCACACCTGGAAACTGCAACTGCGTCACGGCAATTAGGCGTCACGTGCCTTGCTCAGTGGCATTGACCCATTAATGTGTAAGCAGGGGAGGGCCAGTCATAAGCCAGACTCTCAAATATTTGTTTTTCTTTGAACAAATTTGGCTCAGGTGCGCTGAATCTTTGTTCCCATGTTATTTTAAATGAAATTTTTGGGGTAGTGTCCATGCCATGATGGCCCACGACCACTGCTGAAATACCATGAAGGAGACACCACCACATAGCGTTAAGTCATCTTTACACAGAGCATTTGCACTGGGTTATTAGTGGATCTGAGTCGGGTTTGAAAAGGAGAAGAAAAGCCAGACATGACTTGGTGTTTGTTCTGTGGAGGGTAAAGCCAGAAAAAAAAGCCTGTGCAAATGCTAATGTCAGCACAGTAACCATGTTGTGCTATAACAAGTGATCTGTCACCTGCGCATACAGTGCACGTGGAAGTTTGGCTGTCAGCGGGAAACTGTGGCAAACAGTTGCTATATCCTTGAGGTGAAGGAGAATCACAATGGATCTGCTGGGACTACAGTGACCTAGTTTCAAAACCACATCACACAACAATCATGAGGTAAACAATGTTTTTTGTTACAGGAGATACAGTGATTCCTGTGGATCCCCCTTCTACAATGTAAATATGGCCATCCTGGGGAAAAGGGGGATAAAGAAGCTTGGGGAAATTGATCTGTATTAGATCTAAATCGGCTCTGTTATTTTTAGCTGGGCCTGTTATCTGAAGTTGGCTTTAGATACTTGCCACTGTTTCGACAAACTGGGACTTGAAGGCGTGGTTAAACTCGACAAAGACTTTCCGATTTACCATTCAGCTGTCAATTCTAGAAATAATACATCCACAACACTAGTGAATAGAGACAGTACACACTAGCCACATCAGTAAATCATCTGTCTTGTGAAAAATCTTATTCCAAAATGATACAAATTCATTTTGGGAAAAAAATGTCACCTATCTGTTTGCAGGGATGTGAAGGTGACGATCACACGCTGTTTTAAGGCACCATAGGCCAGGAATTTACGGCGGCATGGCTAGAACAAGTTCTGACAATGCAACTTTCCGCTGAAGCCCGTCCATTTGAATATTTGAAACAAATAAGTGCAGATTGCAACGGAAACAATCTCACATATTTGTGCAAATTGTGCCCGCCTGCTCTGGAAAGACAAGTCAGAGCGTCAGCCACATCGGCATCAAATTTGAAAAGACACATCGAGTTGAAGCATCTGGGAAATATTTACAAGTGAATTATGATCCCAATAAATCATTAACAAAGGGTAAAACCATCCAATCATAGCACATGCTAGCTAATGTAATGAAGCCAGTGATGGAGCCTGTACCAGCTCGCTTAGAAGCATATGAATCTATTTTATGTTCATGTTTTATGTTTGTGAACTAATGACATGACTAACATGAATTTGGTTTATGCTGACTAAGTAACATTTCCATTGCATCTACAGTAAACCTTTACTTCACCTCCTTTTTCCACTCTCTGCTTAATAAAAAATATATAGAGAGATGAATTACATTTGTGAACCAATCTGTTTTGAGTTGTCCTGCCATATGACACATTGTGTTAGTGGTAAAACATATAATCATATTGTTTTTTCTTGGATTTTAAAAGTAATCTGTATATTCTTTCGTAGTATACAGTACTTCATTCATTTGGTAAGTGGGCAGTGGCAATGACTGGGGGCTGGAGGGTGATGGGTAGGAGGAGTTTCTACTGATAAAGAATAGCAGCTCATTAGAAAAAATAAATAAATGAATGTGTGTTCATTTTTGGGACTGTGAGCCTCACAATTCAAAATTGTGAGCTGTGAACACGAACTAGTTCATTTTAATCTCTATGAAGTGAACTGTGAGGTAGTTCATCTGAAGTGTGAACTTGCACAACACTGAAGGTTTTATCAGGTAACAGTCAGTTGAGTCCATAATACCAGTGGCATAACGAGTGGTGCCCTCTATTTTTTTTTTTATATAGCATGACCAAGAACACACCTCTTACTCTGTAATCACCAGATCTGAAACAGTGACAGCTCCTTCTCGGCACTCACTGTTAGAGATTGCAGCGGGATAGTAGCTTCTGTCTTGAAGGCTGTGTGGACACAGTATAATAGTTATGCAGCTGACATGTTCTGTCATGGTTCTCTTGCCAGCCTACATCTCCTGGGCCCACGCATGACAGCATCAGTAATGGTTTCACAGATGTACGACTCCACATCTCTGGGGATAAGGGTACATTTCCTGGTTTGTAATTGATAGCATTACCATATTAATAGTAGATAACTTGGACATAAAACAATGGTTACACAACTAGCAGCTATGTGATGATACTATCCTACTTATGTTCGGTCCCCATGGGACATGGTCATGTACTGAATTTTCATAAACCTCTCCTCTGCTCTCCTCTGCTCTCCTCTGCTCTCCTCTCCTCCATTATCGCCAACTTACTTGGCGTCCTTGTCACTTGATTTACTGACATCTCAGACTCTCTCTCTTTTTCTTTTTTCTCCCAGAGACATTAATTCCAAAAAGTGACAAACATCAAGCTACTTCTCTGGAATATCTAAGAAAATGTTAGTGAATGTGGGCTGACTTAATTAATATGCATATTTACATATGATGCCATCAAACAACTTCTAGCAATCCTTTGAGAAACCAAGAACAGCTTTGAATAGGAAAACATCAACACTGCCTTTCTTCTCCTTTTTTTCATGAGAAGCAACTGTGGCAGTACCCAAGATGATATTTTAAACACACGGGTAGAGCGCTGCCATGAGAAATAGATCACTTGGATACAAAATGATGCTTCCAATCTTAGTTAATATACTGGAATAAATCGTGTATTTCACTTAGTATTCTGTGGATTATGGACCTAATTCCAGTCCAAATGTACTTGAAAAATAATTTGGTTACATTAGGGTGTTGTACGAGTTGAAGTTGCATTACCGGTTACAGTTTTCAAAAGGCCAAGTGTAATGTGTAACAGATGGCGTTTGAACACTCGTGGTGTTTTGAACATGACACTTATCCTGTCATGAAAGGTGACTGTGACAGTGACCAGGATGTTTTGCCGGGGATATGAGCGCTGCAGCACCATGATAAAAAGCTCACTTGGATGTAGAGTGATGCTTATGCGGTCGGCAGTAGTGTCATGTTGCTAGCCTACTTCTGGTGAGTTTTCACATGACAAGATTAGTGATCTGATTTCATGCACCTCTTCTCCTCTCTTCTCTCCTGTCCTGTGCTCTCCTCTCCTCTCCTCTCCTCTCTGCTGAACGCCGGGTTACTGTATGTGTTGAAATATTTCTTGCTGAGGCAGAGCTAACCATTTGGCCATGTAGGTTTAATACAGTTTCCACATGCATTCAAATGTGTTGCTCTCACATCCCACATATGCAGAGATACATTGTGTTTGCCCGTGTATTTTCTGCATGTGCATGTGTACATCTTAACCTTGTATCCGTCTGCCAAGATGTTTTCACAACTATCTGAGCTCCAGTATCAAAAAAAAAAAAAAAAAAAAAAGGAATGGTGTTATGGGTCTGACCTGGAACGACTCAGAAGCTGACACCCATGTGGAGTGCGTGTTATGACTGCGCCAGTAACTTGGGCCAACCAAAATTTTGATGCCTCAATCCATAATTTATTTAATCACTTACATTTTAGATATGATATCATTCTTGGATAACTTGGCTTCTACACAGAAATCCTTTTTGCAACGTTCATAATGCATCATAAGTCTGTTACAGATCTGTTTTACCGCCCTGTTGACAAACATTACCATTAAACAAAGGTTTTACATCCTTATATTACATGTACAACTCATGTTTAATCGCCTTATACCGGCACTTTATGTAAGCCGAAGCTCTGCCAAGCATGTTGAAAAGGAAAATGTTCTCAATTAATTGAAGCATAAACTAACGGAGCAGTGGGGTGATCCTGTTTAAACAGGGGTTGCAAACTGGGTCTTGAAGTGTAATTAACAGGGCTGTTTGGTAGCACTACCATTAATTTTCTGCCCTGACACAAAGCCATATAAACACAGTCCTCTAATGACACAGTTATCTATGGTTTAATGCACATGGTTAGTCGTTGAAAAATAAAAACAGAGAAATGCATATGGTGATTTGATGTAACCCGTATGCTCCGAAGTGATTAAAAGACGAAGAAAATAATGTTTGATTCAAAGACAGTATGTGATCAGAGGCCATTAGTTGTCTAATTTGAACCAAATCACACATCACCACACTTCTGACTCACATGGGGATATCTGGAAAAGTTATTAAATTTTACAAAAATGACCAAGGACGTACATTAAGAGAATGTTTGGCATAGTGTGCTCATTTATGATGTGACTCATGAATGATGCTACACATGAACATTTGAGTTGAAATCCTGTGAATGCGGCTATTTTGGGGTCTTGACCTGCATGTGTGGCAGTGACTCTTTTTAGCATTCAGTGCAGCAGTCGGTCTGAAATTGTATACATCACATTACATCCATCAAAGCCATTGCATCTCTGTCATTAAGCAGAGTTTTTAGTGAAATGAAAAGGTTGATTACTTCTGTCAGCACGCCCCTGGCAAAGCAGAATTAAAGGAAAGTTCCAGCCTAAAGCAGAACCTTGGATTCGCAATTTACATTGCGTTTCAGGTGCCTTTTTGTTGTTTGATGTTGTATTTTTGTTATTCCGCAGCAAAAAAAAAAGTGAATCCACTGATGTCACTCAGAGATATTCTCAGCACAGCTACAATGGCGTTTAATAGGAAAAACAAAAACAAATCAACCATCTGTAACAGAAACATTAGCTGTCAGGTCTCGGTGTCAACCCCTAACAATAAATCAGCAATGGGTTCTTTGTTGACTCACCATTTCACAGCAGTGTTAAAGGTACAGCTCTCTGTGTGCATTGTGTTTGGTGATTTTTAACATAAAAACAGAATCCCACCCTAAAACAAGAAAACAGCTCTAGAAACACAGTGCAAGTCACCAATCCAGGTTCTGAATTAGTGTTTATGTTTTAGGGTGGAATTTTCCTTTAAGCCTTGATTCAAATTCAAGTTCGGCGAGTGCGTACAGTAAGTGAGAGGAGTTGTCGAAGAAGTCAAAGCTCCATAAAGGCCAGTCATTCCACTTCCTCTAATGAGACTCTCTGTAGACGACGCAGGATTGCGATGAACCTGATGAATCGGTTTTGGTCTGTCCTTGCAAATACCTCAGGAAAACACATAACATCTGACACCGCGGCATGGTCGAGGAACTCATTTGTGCAGCTTAAATCACTTTGCATTTCACCAACAGCTCAGGAGGTCACGGGAGTCGAGCAATACTCATCCATCCATGGCTTTTTATGAGCAGGCCCGGGAAATAGTCTCGGAGACGACACGCGGGCCGTCTCCGCTCTGACTACCGGCTCTTCCCCTGCGGTGGAAGACCGAGGAACACCAGTGCCGGCTGAACAGATATAAAAACTAATTTGCACCTGTACCCAATAAGATTTTTAATGCCAGAAAGTATTACTCCAGGGTGTTAGGCTTGTGCAATAAGTTGCTACGATACTCTTTATGCAAACTCTTTTATGTGCGTACTCTTGGCTGCAGCCGTGTGGCCCACTGACGCAGCGACTGCGCTTTCTATTGTTTTTGACTGTTTTGTTTTGATGATTTACACTCTCGCTTCTTTGTTACATGAACGGCGGCATGGAGTCGAAGACAATTTTCCCCTTAGGAGCTCCGAAATTTATTTTATCTTATCTTAGTTTGTCCTGGTGGGACTACGGGCACCATGTTGTGCTGGCTGTAAATATGTTTCACTGTCGTATCGCCGCAATGAGATGGCAACAGATGAAGTGGCAGAGAATTACCTGGTACTGTGCAGCAACCATGGAGCAGGACTGAGGCGCTAACAGGATTGTGGAAGAGGGATGGGAGTGTGTGTGTGTGTGTGTGCGCTTCTGTGAGAGAGAGAGAGGAGATAGGGAGGGAGAAACAGAGATAAGATTTTGCTGCCTTTCAGTGCGATGGTGACTCAGTCAGAATCATAACAACCCGCTGAATCAATGACAATAAAAACCAACAAAGACAGAGAGCGCCACAGACAGACAGACAGACAGAGAGCAAGGGAGGAAGACAGACAGAGAGTGTATTAGTGACTCTGTCAGAAACATAACCAACAGCAGAATCAATAGCACTACGAAACAACAAGGATGGTGAAACAACTCAACCTCTGAGTGCGAGTCGCACTCGCTGAGGGCCGCTCCTGCTGAGGGAAAAGATATGAGACGAGTCGGTGATGTGCTGGGAAATCAGAAAAGGAGGGAGATTATCACCTGCAGCAGAGAATAAGCAGATAGATAGATAGATAAGATGGATAGATAGATACATCATGTGTGATCATGTGTTTATATTTGACTTGAAACTGGCACATTTGCCCCTTTTCTGCAATGGCCTGTTTTACACACACACACACACACACACACACACTGAAACTGAAATTGAAATATTAGCAAAATCCCAATATGGTCAAATGCAATATCCAAATTGCAGGAGCTGCAGTTTTTTTTGGATAAAGGTGAAATGTACAGAGGAT
>OMLF01018301.1:0-14242 GCA_900302615.1 Holocentrus rufus
TATATATCTTTTTTTTTTATCTAATACGACCAATATGAGGAGGCAGACTGACAAATTGAGAGGCTGAATAACTCGAGATATTCACTGAGAAATGCCTAATAGAGTGGATGAAGTCTAATGCACTGCTTAGTGCTTTATTAAAAGTTTAGATTAGGGCCTGGAGAAAAGAGGGCTGTGCTGTAATTCCTAAGGCCTTGGAAGGCTTAAGGTGTGATGGGAGCGGTATGAAGTGTGTGTGTGCATGAGTGTGTGTGTGAGATAGAAACCCAAATAAGATGGTGAAAGGGGGAAAGAAAGGGCAGAGATAGAAATATGTATAGAGAGAGAGAGATAGTCTTGGTGGAGATTAGTATTTAATAGGAATCTAGGCTTCATTTTAATCGCCTCTGTCTCTTGTCTTTAGCTCAGAGCTGTGTGTGTGTGTGTGTGTGTGTGTGTGTGTGTGTGTTGTGGTCGGAGCGGATAGCCTCATTAAGCCTCAGGGCTGACCAGTTACATGTTCTCACCATTCTGCTCCCTCTTAATAAGATCTTCCTCCCACGGCTTCATCATCAGAGGGAGTGTTGGCTCTGCCCGTCTGACCCGGCGACAACTACAAGCTCATACTGCACAAACAGCACACCTCTGTTGCAACTGAGTGTTGCAACATTAGACTAAACGGAATTTTATATGTTTGTTTTTTTTTTTTTTTGCCAATAGTCTGCCGATAGTCAACATTTTGCGATATCTAAAATCCTCCAGATCTTCACTGTGGTCAGGTGAGACGGCCTCTGAAGCATTTCAACCATCATGGGACACTAAAGCTGCTCCATGTATCTTCAGATAATTGGAATATTACTCAGATAAACTCATCTACATCACAAAATGATGCCAATCTGTGGGAAATCATAATGTACTTCAGGAGGGATGACATAATGAGACGGACCGAGACAAGTCAGCCTTCCTATGGTGGGCCGCGCCCCAGCCAAGAGCGTCCTTTGATATTTTATTCGAACAAAGAAATGGGAAATTCTCTTGGGAACGGTAAAAACAGATGACTGATAAAGGCACATTTAATAAACAAGCACTGATATTTGGTTTCGTTCAATATTGTGATTGGAACATTAAAAGAGGCTGAAAGGGCAGATTCATCAGTTTTTTGTTTTCAACCCCAAAATGGAAAAAAAAAAGTTTCTTAGCCTGTAACACCAATGATATAACCTGAAAAATATCCCAAATTCTCCAGTGAAATCCAGAGTGATAAAATTCTCCGACACTATTTGGATGATCATTGACTCTCTACTGATTCAGCATCTTTAAATCTGGCCACTTTCAATACAAACATGTTCTACACTCCCACCTCCAGAGTTTTCCACATTAACACTATAGCATGGTACATGACACATTTGCAACTTGAAAAAATAGCACTCCAACTGATTTCTTAATGTAAAACAAGAAGTCAGCATACAGATGTACAGCAAAGACGTCAAATAGGATGAAACCAGGGGGAATTGGATGCGGCTGTGCGACGCTGCTGATCGGCCTCTGAAAAATTGGAACGCTGTTAAAAGCAATTTGACGACTCTCCCCAACTCAGCAATCACGACGTGTCCTGTCATGTGTGTGGTAAAGGATCGTCACAGGAGACACATGGAGGGAATGCCAAGAAATCATTTAGTGCGTCTCGTGTTTCTTCATGTATGCCAGCATGCATCATTGAACTGTGCCGTCTTTCTAACATTGATTTGCAGAGCTGACACTCCATGCATCATGTTGCATAGAGATCGTGTAACATGAATGACATGAACAGCATGAATAGTGTAACGCATGGCAGTTATAAACCTACCTGAAACAGGCTGTCTATTGAACAGTGTACTGTACACTTACAGGACGCTTAATTAATATGGCATTTTGACAAAATGTAAACAATGTTAATTCAAACAGTTTTTCTTTTTAAGTCCCCCCAAAAGCCCCATCTGGTGTTCATTTGCCCTTCATCTTCCCTGCCCCTTCAAATGTGTTTGGTATCAAATCCCATAATGTAACAAGTAATTATTCATTACTTTTATATTATTTTATTTTTACATTATTATAGTTATTATAAATATATACACTGGACAAATAAACATCCATATCTGCATGTTTATTTTTACCCATCATATGCTGATCATTGCTTATCATGTGCTGTTTGTTACTTTTAATGCTGTAAGAGCTAGAATGAATTTTTCATTCTTCACATGGTGTTTCTACTGCTGCGTCCATTGTTCTGGGAAGTCGGAAATTTCTCAATTCCTCAAGTAAAAAAGAAGTTTTGTCAGCTACAAAATGATGCAAAGGGAAATCCCTTACCATTCACTATGTGCCTTGTCAATCTGTTATGAAGTCAGGTGGGTTTATGTCCAGTAAGTCGGGCAAGATGGATGCTTCCTGAGTTTCAGACTTGGAATTCCAAGTTCTCCCAATGATTTTCACATGCACATGTCTCATTAGCTCCACCAATCACAGAGGGCCTCACATGTGCAGCTGGTTAATCAAGGCCTGGATTGGTCGTGCCAGCTGTCTGGAATTAGTTGTTACTCTAACGGGTAAATCAATGATTTAATTGCAAGGCCTGTTTGAAATCGCTGGAAGGGGTGTGGCCACACCTGCTGCACAGGTGAGACTCGTTTTGATTGAGATTGTGATTGATGGAGGTAATCAGACAGCACTGAACTGTTTCAGAAGGAGTTTTGAAAAGGACCCAAGTCATGAAATCACTGGAGGGAGCTTCAAAAATCACTTCTCCCTGCCTCCATGACCGATCTTCCCACCAAGTTTTGGGCAAATCCATCCAGTGCTTTCTGAGTCATGCTGATGGACATGTAGACAAGTGTGATCACGTTACATCCTGCTGGACGTTTCTTCTTAAAACTCAGTGGCCTTTTAAACAGCAGACAGTATGAGCTTCTGAAATCAGACGTGCCCGCCATCTGACCGGGACCTTTGGTGATTAACTTAAATATATTATCGTCTTCACTGGAGAATAAATATTTGAAGGTGAGTTTGACGTTTTGACAATATTTTGGCACAGCAGAGAAACGACAAGGCATCTATAATTAGATTGATGGAATTGTCAATCTTAACAAACCAGCTGAACAAAGACAATGCTGCGCTGAAGGTTGTCGTAATTAGGACGCTATGATCAGTCAATCTGTCTTTTTCCACTGTACTGATTATCATGCAGCCTACAGTAGATGGAATGGAGATGAGATAGGAGAGTGTGCAGACACTGACTAAGTTTGACATCGCCCTTCAGCTCCGCAGGGAGGGAGCCTTAAATTAAGTTGCCGGAGATTCAGCCTTTCTATCCGAGGAGAGGTCAAGGAATGTTAGGCAGCGCTTACTCACCAGAGCAATCCGCTGTATGCTTATTGAGATATAAGACAGGGAGGAAGTCAAATCATCACATCTGAAGGGAACAGGAAGGAGGAGAGGGAAGGAAAGAGGGCGAAAGGAAGAGTATTGCATATTATACAAATGGATTATCTCTTAAATAGCTGCCTTAAGATGCATTATGAGCACCCTTTTGAAGTGAATTTATACAGAAAATAAATAATAAATAGATAAATAATATAATACATTTTTTGTTATGAATAATTTAATTCATCAGCACTACTGTCCAAAAATATTTATAAGTGGATCACAATACATCCAAACATATGCGACTGTATCTCAACAATGCAGAGAAATAATTTGGTTGCTGAATTTGGCATAATAAGGAATAGTTGATGAGTTGATTGCAGTGATGATTAGTAATTAAAAAAGAGATGGCTATTTGATCAGGAATGACACATACTAACTGACTAGGATGGTTGTGATATCAGCATGTATAAAATATGAAATGTCTTAAATACAGTTACTTGACACTGCCAATCCACTCTTAATTAATTATTACAGAGCTACTATTTGCATCATATCTAATTTACTGCATAGTTGGACCTCGTGCCTCAAAATAATTAAAGTTTTTGTTGTGCTTTTTCTTATTTCACATACTTATAGTTTGAGATCTTTAATTTGGATATTCAATCAAACATGTCACAAACGTGTCACATGACTCTCCCAGCTCAAACAGGACACGGCTCCTGACCCGTGTCAGCTCAGTTGTTGTCATGGCTTGGCTAAGTTCCAATTCATTATTGATTGTATTAAAGTTTTGACGCTCAAGAAACAGGACAGTGGCGTCAACCGTCACGGTGTGTCAAGTGGACGCGCATCTAGATGCCACCGATGTGCATTGTGCACACTGAAATAAACGATGGAGCCGTTTGACGCATGCTGGACACCGCCAATGTGTGGTCAGCTTTACATACGAGCCTGCAGATAATGTGCAGGCCTTTCTGAGACGGATTTGGCCATTTTTCTCTCTCTTATGCCTCTCAGCCTCATTTTGTCTGATCTTCTGATTTTGTGTTTAGGACAGTGATGCAGTGAGCAACAGTTCCTGTTCAGTATTCACCAAAAGGAGAGGTAGATCAATGCTTGTATACCAGTGCTTTCATGTTGAAAACCTTGAGTCAGGCATGCTTCAATGTTTCATTTCAGATCGAGCACTATATATTTATTTTTTTAAATTATACAATGCTGAGGATGTTGTTTGGCTTCATGTTGCTTGGGTATATAAAATTCAGTTACTACTGTATGCTGTACTACTGACAGATACAGAGTGGAACACATCTGCCTACTATGGCTGCCAGTGTGGCGCTGATGCAGGATGACATCAGACTGAGGGATTTCTACTCTCACAGCTTGGTATACACTGCAAAAAATATCAGTCTTAACAAGTCATTTAGTCTCACATTCAGTGTTAAAACCTAAATCTGCCAGTGGGATCCCACTTGTTTCCAATGCAGTTTTCAGGAATTTTTCTGTGAACAAGTATAAATGTGTTGAGACAAGGCAGAATAAGGCAGATCAGCCCACTAGGATCAAGAAAATGATGCTTGATTCAAGGAAATTCTGCCAGTGTGTGCAATACTAATGCAGGTTTGAGGACAGAGCACAGGATGGAGGACTTCTACCATGCCTGTTATTGTGTACAGCTGTAATGCTGCACAATTACAAGATTTCTCCCATGGCTAGCTGTATGTACAGTGCTAATGCAGGACAGGTGCAGGATGAGGCACATGAAGACCTGAGTGACTGACGGGTGTATGAACTCAGCAGCAGCTCCCAGCAGCTGCACTGTAGCGTAACAGAGTGCAGTGTTGGAGAAGCTATTGTGAAAGTCTAGTTATACAAACTCAAAGAAGAAGAAGCTGTTCTGCACCCCGTTTTTGAGCTACTGTCCCTTTACTTGCGTATTTCCATTCAGTGAGACTTTCTACTTTCCCTGCACTACATTTCAGAGGGAAGTCTTGTACTTTTTACTGCGCTACATGTGGACTTCCTTTGCAGAAGAAGCTTTTCCATGCAAAACATCAAATGTGATGCATTGTTAGAGTGTAAACTAGCTAACAGTATATGGAGCAGTTAGAGCTACAACATTCAAATACTTCTTACAGGTTAATGCAGCAACACTGAAAGGAACCATTCTTCACATTGATTATGTGTAGCTACATTTTACTACGAATACTGCAACATGTTCACTTAGCCAAATTTTGAATGCAGGAATTTTACCTTCAATGGATAATTTTTCTATTACGGATATACCTTGAACATTTTACATCACTGCGGCGAAGTTTCATTCAAGATGAATGTGGTTTTGTTGGATAAATGTACTTAGGAAAAGGAGATAAAGCTATGTTTGCAAAAGAGTCATATCTGCATCTGCAGTGTCATGAATACAAAACCACAAGACCGCAAAAATACTACTTTAGGATGCTGAGAAAACTTTTTTGAAATGAAGTGCAAAGAATGGCAGCAGCTTGACAGAAACTAGCAATTCTTTATTTTCTGTCATAACCAAAAACACAGTCGCTGGCAATCGCAGTAGTTAAACACTACTGCAGAATGTTGTTCAGTTCCTTGCTTAATAACATGATGATTGACTCCTCAGTACTGATGTGTGTTCATGTGCGTTGGGCAAAGAGTGAGCAACTCGGAACACCTGTACTTGTCTCACACACAAACACGCACACGTGGGCGAGGGTACGGCGGTGATCAATCGGGCCGGAGCGGGTTGCAGTCGATCCGTAGTGCGGTGCGTTCTGCAACGATTTCCTGCCTGCGTTTTAATGTATCTATAGGACAGGTCGATGGGCACGCCGGGAAGAATTCTATATCTCTGCCTGATGAACTACTTAATCATCTCAGGGATGGCCGGCCGCGTGAGAAAAATCCATATCCATTTTACCTTTTGTCTTTCATTGGCCACTGCTTCTCAGGTCATCAGGAAGTATACGGAGGGAAGGAGGGGAGGCTGGGTGAGAGAGTACAGCGAGATGAAGAGAGAGAGTAAATCATTAATAATAACTTATTTGTGCACCATTGTTCAAAACAGAGGTACAACATGCGGCAGAGGAAGCTGTCAGTTGGTCTATTTTAAACAGTTACGGTGATATTTATATACAATTGTATTGGGATTTAAAGACTACTGTACATGAATCCGTTAACCAAACCTCTGTGACTGTGTCCCAAAGTAATATATGCAAAATTAAAAGTAGTATAATACAGTGAGTTATACAAATTTATAGGAAAGCTAATTTTATAAGAGTTTATATTGAAAGTGGCTTAAATGGGTTAACATTCTGTCTGCGAGTGTAGTTTATGATCAGGTAATTGGTTACTTTTTACTGTCATAAGTCTAATCGGTTATTATTCCAATTTCAATTTAGGTGCAGGATTCCCACTCTGTCTGTAAAATTCCATGACTTTTCCATGACTTTCCTTGACTAAAATGTTGAATTTCTGTGACCATATGGTTCTTTTACTTTACCAAAATTTTAAGCCCACTTATTAAAGTTGATCCTGTTTTATCCTGAACCCAATGAAAAATAAACATTATGTTTGGTGAATAGCTAGTTACTGATTTTCTTTTAAAATGGAGCCGACAGAATAATATTCCAAGACTTATCTTAAGATTGTATTAAGTTCCCTGAGTTTCCTTGTCTGGAATAGACTTTTCAAAATTCCAAGACTTTCCAGAAATTCCATGGGAACCCTGTAGATGATACATGATTTTTTCTTTTAGACTTATTCAGGACCCATGCATACCACAAAAGCAAATTGTAAGCACCACTTTTGAAACGAGCAACGCGGAATAAGAAATGCATCACTTTTTGTGCAGTGAACCCGGGGGCGCATGATGAAGCAGAAACAGGCGGAAAGTGAGAGTGAGAATGGAAGAGGTTGATGGCAGTAAAAAGACTGCTCATTATTGAGATTTCTTAAGGTGATTTCCTTGCCCCTTAATTCACCGTCTAGGTTTGGAAAAATGGGCGTGACTGGCCTCAAGTCTCTCCACTGATTTCCAAACCTCGCTCTCCACACCGCCACAAAAAAAAAATCCACACCAGAGAAGCTTTCCATTAAGTGAAGTACCAGCATGGTCTGCTCCACTGCCGCTTTGTCTCTCTCTCTGTTCCTTCTTACAGTCCCTCTCGCCTCACTCCGCCACGTCCTCCTCGTTTTTCTCTCACTCGCCGTCAGTGTCTCTCTTCCTCCCTCCCTCTCTCATTTTTCCTCCATTTCCCCTCTCTTTCTGCCTCTTTATCTTTCTGTCTCGTCTATTTTCTGTCAATTTCTCTCCCTCTTGCACACCTCTCACTCTTGCCTTCCTGTGCCAAATGCCTTTTTATCGGTCTCTTCAGAGTTTGTCTATTCAGGGACCGTTCAGAGTACATATTGGTAAAGAGGCAAGGCAAACACCAAACTGCTACGACATGGAGCCGGCAGGGGACACAGTGCCACACTTATTTTATTCCTTGTGCTCTGATTCTTCTGTTCTTTTGCTCATTTCTGTCTTACACACATATACATTCAATATGAATACATGAAGCTGAAAGAAGTCTGTTATTTTGCACATGGAGGTTGTTGACCAACATAAGTTTGCTTTATTTAGAGGATCGAGTTTATTCTTTAGAATGTTGAAAAGGTTTCAAGTGTCTCTTTAAACGGGAAATGAATGCTTCTGTCAAAGTCTAATTGATTTTTGTTTTTATTGCTGGTTGTGGTTTGAGATGATCAGCAACTAGAGGTCATAGTTTATTCTCTTTTTTATTTACCGCTACATCACAGGGTTTGTAATTACTTATTAAAGCTCTTTTAACATGTGATCACACACTGGCTTATCAGTAACTGTGTAGCACAGTAGCTGTTGGGTTGATTAAAGTAACAAGCCACCAGATGCAAAGCTTTACAATGATAATGGAAAAGTTAAAGAGGTGGTGATGAGCAGGAAAGTGGAGTAAAGCACAGCTTTGTTCAGCTTACTGCTTACATAAAACCTCAGTAACCCAGCATTATAATGAAAAAATATCAAATATTTAACAACCCTTTTATTATCAATCCATAATAAGTAATGGATATTTATGTGCCAAGCAGTATAATGCTGGTGGCGGTGTGAATGGTGGTTTAAATATTTAAATGAACAACTATGGCTTTGCAAGTGTGTATTTATTGGGTTTTTTATCAAGTGACTCAGCCAATCATAGCTGATGACCGTGCAGTGCTTGTTAGATATAATTTGCAACAGTCAATGATTGTTAATGCTGTTAATTTCTGTGGCGGGGCCATCTGTCATGCACATTTTGTTCGTGTTATTGTGGGACTATATTATATGGTCCAATTTATATTACATTGCTGGTCAGCAGAACAAATTCTCAAACTTTGTTTTTTACAATGCAGCAAGTTGTAGTACACTTGTGTGACTTGCTTTACCCAGTTTCATCTTCAAGTAGCATTGTTGAGTGAGATTATTATGAATGGGGTCACAAGAAGGTTGGAGGGGGGTTGTTGGGGAAAGGGGGCCCAGAGGGACGTGTGCCCAGGGGCCTTGTAGTTGCTTAATCCGGCTCTGGTAATAACTGGGTGTATCTATTTATAATGTACTTTTCATAGTGCATGTTCATAGCTGGGATGCACCAATATACCAGGCTGACATGGAATATTGGAAATGCTGTCCATGGCTAATATCTGATACCAATCGCCCTCAGTAACATGTCAGAAGTAAAAGCAAACTGTCTGGGTATTCATTGGATTCACTGGACTGGATATGCAGCAATGTTGGCGCACAGAATCCTGTATTTCTCAAATGCTGGGAAAAAAAGAAGGATTTTACATCAATTATGTTGTCCAGTGACCCCAAGCTAATTGTTCAAAGCTACACTGTTCAGTGAAAGCAATGGATCAAGTCGGCACTCTGTATCAATTGATACAATTATCCTGGGTATAGATATTGAGAAAGTGGGATCAGTGCATTCTTAATTTTCAGCCCAGGTTTAGCTTGTATTAGAGCTGGCCTTTATTACTTGAACGTTTTATAAGGGGTCTTTTAGCTCAGATCGCTTTACAATGAGGAACAAAGAGACATGAGGTATTCCTGGCATAGAATATCAGTTTGCTGAAGAGCAGCTAAACTCAAGGCTAAGTAGAGTAAGTTCTTAAATCTTCATCAAGTCAGTAAGTAACTTTCCAGCTCTTGAAGAACTGATATGAATATCATCTATCTCTCAGTAGGACTGGGAAGGAACACAGAGAAAACAATAAGACCTGCATAAATCAGATGTTTTGAATTAACAAATCAAAATGTGTCACGATGCAAGATCAGTAAGTTAATTAAAACTATTTCCAGGCAGCAAAGTTACAAGTAATTTGTTTTGGTGTAGCAGACATCAGCAGAGCCATTAACACCTAAATCTCAAGCATCTCAGGGTAGTTTGCTTCAGCACTTCAGCACACTCCCTAAACTTTATTACTCTTTTCTTCCTCTCTTTGTTTTTGTTCCCAGTGAGAGTTCAGTGGGGATTCATCATGCTGGTTGAGGGGGATTCGTGTGATTATCTGATAATGTTGCAGGAGTGGAGGGGAGAAAGGAGGAGAGGGAAAGGCAAATAACAGAAGAAGAGGTTAGGGGGCACAGCTTATTGACTTGACCCTCTGTCGTTGCAGTATGGTGCCCCCTATTGAAATTCTGCTGCCTCACTGGCTTTGTTTATATGATAATTGATTGGAATAAAGAGATTTTTTTCACTCGTGTGTGATCACGAACGGAGATCACAGAGGATTTGACCCTTAAAAGTGCCACTAAGGGTCAAATCCTCAGCCAGACTATGGAGTTGAGAACCTGATCAGTCAATTTCACGTTGATTTCAAACGATGAAGCCAAAGCTGACAGTGTCATTACAGATTGGCTTATTAAAAGTGATAAAATCCTTAAAATAAAATCTTGCTGGAGGGCAAAAGTTAAAAGGTGATGCACTGATATTATGTTATCTTTGCAATCTAAAACACAAGAGAAACCCACAGAAAAATAGTCAAAGCAACTAAATGTGCCACAGCTAAGCTTAAGTATTGGCGAGTGAACTCCCAACACACTAGCTGCTCTTGAGAGTAGAGTTACAGGAAGAGTAGATTAAAACTCTGTTTCCCGTCAATAAATGATGGTAATTGAGTCCAAAATGAATAGTTATCAGTCACCTGCCTGTATCAAACAGAGCAACTGCTAATTTATCATCTGGACACAAAGAAAACTCTGACTAATTTGAAAAATATGAGTAATGTCACATCTTGTGCCACAGCACCTACCTGGCTCTTCCAGGGCTGCTAAGCCACAATCTACCCACAAAACCTAAAATCACCTAGAAATTAAGCTTAAAAATACAGCCTCAGGGTGAATTTGCCTGCTTACATTATGTTAACAAAAGTTCTATTCATTAAAAATCAAGAACTGCAGGAAGCACACCTGTGCTCAGTGAGCCTCCATTTTTCTACCTGGTCTTAGTGCTCATCTATTACGCTTCAGTTTTAGACTTGTTCGGCTGAGTTTCAAATATAAGAATTGAGAGCTACATGTGTGTAAAAGGTTTGTAGCACTGGAGGAAATCTGATCTGTGATTCGTGGTATTATGGATGGACAAAAAACACATATATATCCTTTTATGAAAAAAACAGCTGATTACTTACAATTCAGAGGAAATTGGCTGTTGCATTTATCTGTGATTATCTTCACTTATGAAGCCAAAAAGACAATACACATCAAACTTTATCCCTGTTTTCTTTCTTCAGTAGTCTGTCTATTTTTGCTTCACTCGCCTCCAGCACTCACATGTTCCACCACCAAAACAACTTCCCTACAAAACGATTTTGACCGGGCACAGCAGTGGCGCTTACGAAGCCCCACCCTGCCACACATGTGATTGGTTCAAGACATACGAACAACCCTGAGCGCCCACAACAATAATGGCTTCTGCCAGGTCTTTGTCCCACACTGACACAATGCTGTGGAGAGAAGCCCGGCCAAGAGAAACTAATCACTGTGAAACAAAAGCTTTTGTTGGTAATGGAGAGTTAACATCATCCCCATTAGTTTGTAAATGTGTTATTATGTGTCATGTTCAGCACATTTTGGAAGCGAAGCAACAAAACCACAACCAGATTACATTAGCCAGTCTGAGTAATTCAGTGGATTATGCTGTCGATTGCAATTCTAAGCACGCGGTCAGTAATCTTATAACAGATTATATTTTGAAAGTGTTATTTCATTGATTTGGGATTGTTGCTTTAAGTGGCTGTGCTCATTTAGCCCCGAGCCAGTTTAAAAGGAGGAGGAGATCAATTAGCCAGGCCTGGCTGCTGATGCTATTGACTGATATGCAAACAGAGGGCATTGATTCAGCTTTGTGCTGTGCTGTAGCATTTTCTACCCAAACCACAGCGATGAGCGACACCAGCCATTAGTCACAGAGGAGAGAGGGAGTGGCAGTCAGGAAGGAGGAGGCAGCGAGTTTAGACTGATATATCGGTATGCCGACACTGGCCTTGTATTAAAATTCAGATATGGGCCAGTCACTTTCATCCACCTCTGATATTATGGAGATTCCTCCTTTAACCCAGCTGGTATTTTTATTATTATGATTTCAGTGGAGAGCTTTAGTGCCCCATGATGATCTAAATGCTGTTTCAGAGGCTCTTCCAACCTGACAAGAATCAAATGTCGAGAAAATATTGCATTCTTGGAGTTCTTTGGTATGAAAATGGGGGAAATTGAAGATATTAAATATGGGCACAAAATGTCGGCTATCGGCACATTCTGAAAATATCAGCATCAACCTTCAAAAAATCAAAACAGCTCAAGATAAAAGAGAAAATGGAGGGGGTGGATGATATTAGAGTGTGTGTTTGGTGTGTCAGTGTGTTCGAAACCCAGTTCCATGACGAACTTTTTCCCTCTCTTTGGTTTGGTGAAAAGATGGATGGCTGGAGCTGCCAAGCCCGCGGTCTGTATCTGATGATAGATGAGAAACGCCTTGGCATTCAGCCAGCGCACCTATAATTACACAGAGGAATTATGGCTCGGCGCTAACATTACTGACTGAATAACAGGAAGAATTGTGAACACTTAGATTCATTTCACAGGTGCTTCACACTTCAACAACAGCTAATTGGGTGTGGGACACAGTTTTCTGAACAAAGCCGCTGCTCTGCACACATCACTTGAGATGAGTTGTCTTCAGAAAAGTGCCAGCGGGTGATGCAGCTGATGGGGAGGGAAGACACTGTTACAACTATCCCTTTCACTGAGACAAAACACTTTGATGATTAAAGACGCGACGTGTGGGATTGTCTTTACAAAACGTGTCAAGTCAGTAGTGATGTAATGAACACATTACTCAGATTGTACAGATTCAAACGTGCGAATAACATCTGAAGCCTCCCTATTTGCATTTTCGTTTTGTATAGTCTCTGGAATGTGTATGAAATGTCTCAGAAAATGATGCGGTATTTCATGTTGTAGTATTGGTTTTATTTTTCATATGAATAACTACCAGCACACTCTCTGGCAGCCATATTGGAAGTCCAAGGCTCTTAGAAAACAATATCTGTGAAAGCTGATTGTGTTGTTCCTGAACATACAACTTTGTCTCAAGATAGTTAAAAAGAAATGACTAATTTCTGTGCTGTTTTTGACTGGGAGCTGATCTTTTCCCCACTGATCCAGGCATGGCACCAGGATTTCAATTTTGGATGGGCTAAAGTAATTGTGACTGTGACATTTAACTACAGAAGTTAATACTATTTTTTAAATCTCCAACATTTTCAATGCTAAGACAGTTTATTATTTACCTGTGACAGTTTGTATTTATTACAAGCGGCATGTGCAAGTATATTAATCAAATTGTACAAAAATAACAAATAGTATCCATTTATCATGTTTGGTTTTTTGCTGTGGATTGCCCAGACAAATACATACATACAGAGAGAGAGAGAGAGAGAGAGAGATGGTTCATCTTTTTCACGGTTCTGTTTGTACTTCAGTTGTTAGACCATGGTTCAATTTGTATCATAGTTTGGCTTGAAGAAACTGAACTCAGAATTCAAGTGGTTTCTAACACTTAAAGATGAATTGGGCTATTGCTAGTGTTCCGTAAATGTTCATTGTAGCTTTGTGTTCACTATAATTTTGTTTTGAGTAAAAACACAAACTTTTCTTGCAAAAACCAGTGTAAGAAAAAATCATCATCCAGCATATATACAACGGCAGAATCAGTTTTTGCTTTTTGGTACAAAATTGTTACAAAACACCTCCTATTAACCATTATAATCTATAGTATTTTAAATCTAATTTGCTATCACAATACCTGTATATGATAGGATTCAGAACATTACACATGGTTCATAGTTTTAGTGAAATATGCATCTTAACCTCCACCACAAGCGACCACTAAAATCAGTGGTCGCCTCACCGTTGGTGAGATGGCCTTGTGCTTTTTGTTCATGTAATAGCTACCGCTGATGTGCCCTTGAGCGAGGCAGCCACACTGCTGCAGCAGAGATGCTCAGTGTCCAACAGCGATCACTCCCCAAGGCCAGAGCCGCAAATTAGAGCTCGCTCTTCGTCTGCATTCCTTTTAACCGTCACAAAAAGACCTGTGGGATTCCTGTAATAACTTTTAACAGGATACTGCACAAAAATAGCAGAAATACTACTAATTATTTTTATCCTGTAACTGGCATATCAAAGATCCTAGGAATTAATAACAGGAACATTATAGTATTGTTTATTTTATTATTATAAAGAACTTGATAACACTTTAGTTTATATAATATATATTATATCTATCTATTA
>OMLF01018307.1:0-15135 GCA_900302615.1 Holocentrus rufus
GATGAATGTGTGTTGAAAACATAATGTTCAGTATGATGAACAACCAACAACCATTCATTGTCCAAATCTCAGTTTAGACTGTAAAATGTAATGTTGCTCCTTCACAGAGTGAAAATGAAATTTAAGATTTCCCATTTCAAAATATATATCCATGGAAACGAGTTAAGTGTCCTCTTCCAAGATGTTGAAGATCTTGCTGATAATTGGCTACAAGTGGTAATGGTAAGTACAATGTAGTCTGCAACTGGTGCCACCAGCTGGTAGTAATAGTCTAGAAACCCCTACAAGCCATTCCAGTCAGATGTCTGCTGTCTTTTTGTTGCTGGTGCCCCCAGTGGTTTTTCTCTATACTGCAGCCTGGCCACAGATGATCACTGCTTTTTTTCCCCACCTTGGCACTTGTCTAGCAAGGGCTGTCCTGTCCTCCATCTGCTCTTATACCTATCTCCTGGTCTTTTCTGCCTCAAATGCCTCAGTTAAAGGTTAAATCTACCAAAGAAGGCAGCGTTAGATGCAAACATCATCCAAGTTCATGGGGTACAGCTAACTCACTTGATATGCTACTTATCTTATGATTAGCGTAAAAGGTTATGTTTTTTTTTTTTTTTTTTTTTTTACTTTACAGACTATCAACCACAGAAATTATAAAATACGCAAAAATCAACATCGCAAACACCATAACAGACAACGAAAACTCATGTTTCAATGTGCATTACAGCTTGGCGGAAAACATATACAAAGAGTATTTCAATGAGGTCAATGTGAGAAAAAAATTTACTTGCGTAACAGCTATGCTTTTCACACAGGCAGAATCCAAAATCAATGCCCTGATATCCATTTAAATATATGCACATATACTCATATAACAAATATATGGACAGACAGACACACACACACACACACAAACTAACATTGTTATTATTAGTATTAACAACAACAACAACAACAACAACTACAACAATAATAATAATAATAATGATAATGATTGATGATGATGATGATAAAGTTTACAAAGTGCTTTACAAGACGGCATAATGCAAGAATAGTGGCCTATCTCAAGGATATGACACAGAGGATTAGCCTGCCTGGGCCACTACACTCTGTAAACTTCATTATGATTAACGTTACATTTATTCTATTATTGCTGTTGTCGTTTCTGTTGTTAAGATAAACCACCTTCCACATCACACTTGAGGTTTCAATTTTTCAATGGAATTATATGGAATTATATATATTGAACTGAATGTCATTCACTCATTTTGTGTCCAGCACAGAGGCTTCAGTCCTATTTCCGCCTCGCCACCGTCAGGGCTGCAGTTAGACGCCACTCCTTTTGTCTGAAAACTAGTGACTGTTCAGACACTGTTTGGCAACTGGCAGAGCTAGCTAGCATGCTAGCTGGAAAGCTAATCGGTGATTGAATTCGCGTTTAATGTTAATTAGAAAATTTGTAGCCTTCCCGTTTTTGGTCACTGGATATTAAATCGATCGAAAGCAATCAAACTGTATGTTGTCATCGACGTTAAGTTCTACGTTTTATCTTGTTTTGCCAGTTATGTCTTGTAACTTGTAACGGTAGAAAGTTGGTCTTACTGGACTAATGGCTAGCCTGTGCTAAATTAGCATTAGCTACATTTAGCTAGAGTGCTAGCCTAGCTAACTGTAATGAAGACAGGTCAAAGATAGTTGTCTAAGTTTGTTAACTGTAATGTTAGCTCTGATCACAACCTTAACCAGATGTGTATTGGTATCTAAACATATCTAAAGCTAAGAATTACGCTTTGGTTGACTTGGGTAAGTTAACTCAACACTACGTAAGTTATTTAGCTAGCTAGCAAGCTAAGCTAGCGGTAACGTTAACAATGTGAAGACAGCGTTGGCAGCCCCCAGCTAGCTAGCTAGCACAAGAGAGCCATATTCACATCAAGTTGTTAACGCGTCAATTTTTCCCCATTTTCTCTGATCCAGGACAGAGGCTTGTTCGCTTCGGTGATATATTTTGCTAACATCGATGTTAGCAACTAGCCAGTCCGTGTAAATGCTTTTCACTAGAATGGACCTGTTGAACTCTCAGTTCCTGGACAAGATGAATAACAACATTGGGAGACTGCATTACGAAGGTACGTCTTTATAGCGTTACAGTATGCAACAAGTATTAAACTTCTTTTTGATGCACTTACATGCACATGATGCACATTATTCGAATATATTTCTGAGAACCAATTAATGTATATATGCTTTCTTTTGGTTTGACTGACATGTTAATAAAGATGCGTAACTTAATAGGGCTAAAACTAAAGTTTTAAGCCAAGAGTCATAGCAAATGTAAGGCGCAACATGTCATACCCGAGGGGGAGTGAGCTCGGTGATATTTGCTCTGAAGTATCAGTGCTTTATGGGGACGATAGTAACTGTATATCACCACACGTTCGTATTAGAGGGAAAACGACTCATTACGACAAATTACATTTAAAAGATCCGTTTTGCTCAGAATTTGTGTCCCGAAGTATTTTTTATAATAGCACGTTAGAAAATGCCCACAACAGACACTATATTCTATCCGAATACGGATGTATACGATTGGCACAAGGGCTAATGCAAAATATATCAAGCAACAGTATCACTGGTGTTTGACAGGTATGCACAGAAAGTAAGAGCGCTTTTACATCTGCTGTGTTTGGTGCAGTTGGATCAAACGAGAAACTAGAATGTTCCAATCAAACTCAAGATGTCCATCATGCTAAATCCTGCCTGAGAAATGTGTTCTTGAGATCCTTTTACCTTCAAATAAGATCGTGTCTACATGATTTTTGTTCTTTGAAGATTTTTCTTTCTTTCTTTGAGAGTGAATGAGTGGTTCACCCTAGGGTTTACTGTAATTTGCAATCCAAGTGAACCTCAGAAAATGATTCCATCTATGGAAGCCTTGGATGTAGATTAGTCCGTATCTGAGATGTTCAAAGTGGATTTTAACTGTGAAGTCAAACTTCTGAGTGTCTGTTTTCTACATATTGTTAGGGAAGAAACTGTGCTATTTGCTATATACTACACCTACTTATTTCTACATGATATGTTGTCAATATTTCCATGGGGAATTTTCCATGGGCTGAGTTTAGGTTCATGGTGCAGGTAAATACAAATGAATATACCAGTGGTAGGTTTTTTTTTTTCCAATGTAAAAAAACAAATCTGTCTAGTTGTGTTAGGGGGTTTAATCTCAAATTTAGTAGATTGCTCACTACAGCCAAATCTTTTCCCACAGATGAGTCCAGGACGCCCTCCCTGCCCACTGCAATGCCCAACATGAGAACTGGGCCTCCTCCTAACTGCCCATCCAAAAGAAAGTACGGCGAAGAACAAATGGAAGACCGTATCGACTGTGACGATGACCACATGACCAAAATGAGCAGATTGTTTGCAGCTCAACTGTAAGTGCACTGCAAAATTGAAAGCATTGACTGTTGACTTGTGTTATATCTTGTAGAACTTTTTTGTTTGTTTTTTTGTGTTTTTTATTCATTGGTAAAAGTTGCAAACACATTGTGTTTTTGTGTTGTTGAAATGTGGCCATCTTTGATGACAGATGACAGATATGAACACATACTTGAAGAATCTTGAATACATATTTGAGTGAACCCAGAAACAATTTTCAGCATGACTAATCTGTTGGAGACATAAAGCTGTTTCATTCGGCCTGTTAAAAGTATACATAGAAAATTCCCACACCTTAAAGCCAAGGCCTATCTGCCCACCATATCTCATGGAAATCGGTTCATAGGCAGACAAAACCAATGAAGTAAAACTGATTACTAACCGTTAATGCCTGAAAATTGGGTCTCAAGAATTGGTACACTACTGATCTGAAACACTTCTTGATACTCTGTTTTTCTCTCCCTGGGATGTTGTCATACCAACAGGTTTTGGACAATATCAGGCACATAATACTTGCATGGTGTAAAATATCTTTTATTTACTAAAGTGAGTCATTCTCTCTGCCTCAGCGAACAAAGTTATCTATAGAGGAAGAATGCCATAATTTTAAGGACACACAACAACTCGCATTCACATGTCCTTGTCCAGCTGTAGACACAACAGCAGCCTTTTCATTATTTTATTTGTTAGATTTTTATTGTTCTAGCTCCAAGTTGAACAGAACTTGACTGAATCCTCTACTATGATGTTCAGCAACCATTTCAGTTCAGACTTTAAAGGTACATTATGCAAAATTGCTGTCTGGTCAGTTGAAGTAATTATTCCACGTTTTTGTCAACTGAGTTTGAAGGATCCTCACTTCAGTTGACCCTTCGCAATTTTGTGTTGTGCACCTTAAAATAGAAAAAAAGAAAGAAAAGAAGAACTTAAAAATATTCCATTGCAAATTAAATGATCCCCCCATTCACCTATATACTGCACATATCCATGCTATATCATTCTGTCCTTCGTAATGAGTTTGCGGAAATAAGTAGATAGTTATAAAA
This sequence comes from Holocentrus rufus, assembly GCA_900302615.1. Taxonomy (NCBI): domain Eukaryota; kingdom Metazoa; phylum Chordata; class Actinopteri; order Holocentriformes; family Holocentridae; genus Holocentrus; species Holocentrus rufus. The sequence goes on from OMLF01018307.1 coordinate 4,479, forward strand.
GGGACATTTCACCCCACATTGAAATTTTGGTCATTATTTACTCAGCCCCATGTCAGTTGAGCCTATATTGACATTCATGCATCCACTAAATACACAGCTACTTAGCTAAGCAGCTCCTTCTCCTTCCATCTCATAAACACTTAGAGTAAATAGAGTAAATAGTCTGTTTGTGGTGATTACCAAAAGGGCTTAAAGTGACCTGAAAATTTCACTTATCCACTCATGCAGCATTATTCAGTTGTTTGTATTTCGAATGCAAAATACTTATATTTATGTATCAGCCTTCTAGGTAAAGGACATAGTAACAACTAGCACTAGTGTGACAGCTGAAGCAAGGACATGGCTAATTCTGATTACAACTTGCCAGTCAACCGAGGACGTGGGGGGCAGTGCACTCTGGGATAGTGAGTAAGCAGAGATCTTTGGCAGAGTGCTGAAGGGTTCAAGCTTTTGAAAGAAGGAAAGGTCAGTGAGGACTCATAGCACAACATTATGAAGTAAATATATGCCATCTGGACTCAAGTGGCAATCATCTGGCTACAAAACGCTTGCTGCACATGTTGCTGAGATGGAACCGTGGCAGTTAATTGCTCTGTGTTTGGTGGTTGTATGATTTGATGTGGCATTTCTACAGACAGCAAATGTCAGAATTTTTCGAGAGGTTTTGAGAGGAGAAATCCATTAAATTTCTTGTGATCACCCATGATCACTGCACTGCACTGATTATTGTCAATAATATGGCAGAATTATTATTGGTTATGCAACTTCTTGTATTTTTTTTTTTGACCAGATCACCATTACTTTACTTGTACATTTTCCTCCAATCTGTTTTTTCCCTCAGTGTAATGCTACCTTAATTTTAACACTTTTCATACAAACAAATGTAACACAAAGTGCTTCACACAGTTAAACAGAACATATTAAAAACAGCGAAAACTGTAATAAATCAAACACTACAGTGTAACAGATTTACATTCACTGTAATGTTTACTAACATTACAATGAAAATGTATAGCAAGGTGAGTTGAGCGAGGAGTTAACTCCTTGAATTATGAGTTGTTTACCATGGCCAGCTAATGGAAATAGTTATGACAGTGCAACACAACCATACAAGTTTTTGCCTGGTAAATTATTCATAATTGGACTACTTTGCATGTAGCAAAGAGCAGCAAGAATACAGAACAGAAGTAATGTAGGACATACATTTGGAGAAAATGTACCAAGGGATCATTGGGTTGTGGGGACAGAGATCATTTAATTTGTTAAAAACCATCCGCCTGACCCTGTTGTTGACATTCTTGTATGAACAGACTTAGAGGCATTTCAGGGCTGTCATTACTGGCGAACGTCCAAGTTGTTCATTGATTATTTTCCTCATTGCCTAGTATTCTGATGGCATGATGTATGTTTGCTAAAAGAGCGGCAAAGTGTAAAATGAGACGTTTTTACCTCTGTTAGGATTTAAGGGCTTTGGTTGCCACTGATAAAGTAAACACCATGTCCGGGATTCTTTTAGAAATTTATGTGCTGAAGCCCCGCGCCCTCATTAAGCCTCACTCTGCACAGACGGACTCATGACATCAAAGTGGGCAGATTTAAGTGGTCTATGAATAGATGGAGCTGTTGGGGGTCTATGTTTCAGGTCACAGGAATTATCTGCCATTTGTACTCCCTTTATCAAGGGCCCGGCCTACTGCTGGAGACAACCGTAATGAGCACTGGAGCCTCAGCCACAGTCCTGTGGAGTGCATTACTTCCTCCAATGGTCTCCATGGGAACCACCTGTATGCCTCCATCCCTGGCTGTGTTGTTGACCAGCCTCTGGCTCTGACCAAAAGCAGCCTGGACGTTGGAGTGGGAAGCAGCGAGAGGTCTGTTATGGCTGGTTCTGCAGAGCGGCAGCAGGTACATTGTCTTACAAAAGCAGTCGACACTTCCTTACTGCAGAGGGTGCATATGATGACAAGCATGCAGACTGACACAGCAAACAACATTGCCCTCTTAAATGGGTATCGATATATAAAAGACTGCAATGTGATCAAATGAAAAGTGATTATAATAAATTTTATGATGAATTATTGGAGTAAACTAGGCCCGCAACACAATTATTTTGCCAATGGATAATTCTGACAATATGGAGTTTTGGGGTCAAATATGTAAACCAAAAAATACTACTCTAAATGACTAAAGGGCTCTCATGTAACCTTGCACTACAAGCACCAATACAAATGCTGTGCCAGTGTAACAGATTTAAACTTACTGTGAAGTTGAACTGCTATCTTGGGCATGGGGATGTTTTATTTTCAGATCAAGCATGCAGTGTCAAGCCAGTCAGAGATGGCTAGAACAAGATCAGAAGTAACACGATTTGCCTTCAAAACAAAGTAAAATCTGTGACTCTTGTTAGTGAAGCTCCAACTCTACAGCTTTGAACAGTTGTGCCATAGTTCTACATCAAAATGTAGACTACTTTGTCAAGAGAGCACCCAGGCCCACCATATTGCCTGGTATCTTTTGTGCTTGAGTCAACATTTCAGCACATAGTGCCACATTCTTCAGAAGGAGGCGATATGTGCACAAACATTGATTTGTACGTGAATTAACACTGCGGCATTGGAGTTATGATTGTGCTGCTGCCCTCTTCTTCATCTTCTCTCTGCCAAGTAAGCATCACGTCACCAGTACAGGTGTGTGTTTTTCTTTAGCTTCTTCCTTGTGATTTTATGTAAATAAAATTGTTTTTTTTTTTCAATTAGTACAGCTCTCATGTTCTTATAGGACAGTTTTGGCGTTTTTGGCCGTATTTCTGATTTCTGCTGTGGTGTCGATCCAGAAATAACATTTTTGCTGACTGCATTAGTATTGTGAAATACACTAAAAATCTGGCTCCAGTTGAACTATATGGGGCAATGAAGCAAAATGTTAAGTCTTTAGTCTGTTAGCCATTCTGCTATATAGTGTCTCCCCTGCTTCTCTCTCCTTGCTCTGTCCATCTCCATTTGTTGCAGCTCCAAATCACTGTACTCTAGTTCATGTAGCCTAAATAAGGTCAATCAAACAAAATCAAAATTGTCCCCACTGATTTCAAAATCTGAAACATAGGTAGCCACTGTCATTCATTTTACCTAGATAAAATAAGTTTAAAAGTTGAAACTTCTCCAGCTGTTTACATGGACAATTCTCTTTGCATCCGTTTGAAAGCGAACAAGATGATGATAATGATCACGAAGTTCATGTCCTTACATGACCTTTAATGTAGACTTAATTACAAAATGGGTCAATAATGTAACCTGTTCTCTATATTTTTGTCTGCTGTAGAATCGTCCCTCTGTCATTACCTGTGCCCCTGCGAGCAACCGTAATTGCAACCTCTCGCACTGCCACATGAATGGCTGCTCCCCCAGCCCACCTGCTGATCAGAGGAAGACCAATGGTAAGCCTCAAAACAGTCAACACCCAACATCTGTATGTAAAGTCAAGTGGTTTCACATAACCCCAGCTCCACTATCAGACATCAGGACTCGCCATTAGGGATCAGACGAGTGCTTCCTTTGAAATTAGTGAAATTGTTCGATGTAGTCCTGAAAGCAAATTCAAGTTTCAAACTATATCAGCATTTTACTGTTATTTGTAGTTTTGTAGTCGTTTTTTAAGCTCAGTTTTTGATTGCATTTTTTACTTGCAGCCATGCTATATTTATATGTATTGATAAATTGATAAAATCATGTTTTTTCAGTCTTGTACTCTTCAAAGCGGTATGCGCTTTGGAGGAGCTCGAATATGACAGATATGACACTGACAGCTCGGATTGGGCAATATACTTTTCCATTTCGACATAGTCATATTTTACAGGCTTTTTGGACTTTTCAGACATTCTGGCAGCTTTATTTTTCAGATGTACTTTCTTTTTCCAATCGCAGCGAATAATGTTAGTGTAGACTCCTCAAGCATTTGTTGAGAATGGTTGCTACATTTTTGCACTACTTGCTGGTCTAATCTAAACATGCCTGATGACCACAACATTTCCTAAACACAATGTGTGTATGTCCACTGGTGACATTGAGTGACTTCTTGCCAATAGCAACAATCCCTGGAAAAGATTAACAAAGCTGGTTGTGAAAGTGAAGCCCCTGGGATGCCAATCTGTCACAAGAGCTTGTTTCTATCACTATGTGTCGTTACATAACATATATTGTATCACTACTCGGTTACAAAATGCAATTCTAAGAAATGTTTTTAAGTACATTGGTGCATACATTTTGTAAACATGTTGTCAGTCAGTTGGGTGTTCAGCAGTTAGGTTCAGAGGGGCATATCTCCAAATCTGTATGGTGGATCGCCATGAAATTTGGTGACAACACTCATGTTGGCTAGAGGATAAAACTTGGCAATTGGGGTGACCCCATGACCTTCCTTCTAGCGCCACCAGCAGGCCCAGCAGGGCATCTGTGGTAGAAATAATCTGCTTGTTAGAGTGTCTGCCAGTAGTGGCACTGTTAGACAGAAGAGTTAACAAATAGCAGGTATAATTAAGTATTTTAACTTAACAGTGGAATGTAAATTATAAGACAATATTGAAAATGGTGCGTTGGAACATTTTTAAACGGCACAGCACAGTGTACTACCAGGACAGTGCCCAACCCTGCCACCACCAAAGAAGTATGCCATGTTTAGTGGAGCCTGACAGTGGACATCTATTGAATTACTTGCTTTTTGACTCCATGTAAAAGACAGATCTTCCTTTTTTTATTCATTATTTATTTATTTTTGTAATTTAAATGCTATGATTTAATAATACTTGGGTTTTGGTCTCTTTTTTTGCCCCACCCCACCCACATGTTATCCCAGCTAACACAGTTTGTGACCCTGTGATTGAGGAGCACTTCCGCCGAAGTCTTGGGAAGAACTACAAGGAGCCGGAGCCTGTCTCCAACTCTGTTTCCATCACAGGCTCAGTGGATGACCACTTTGCCAAAGCCCTGGGAGAGACCTGGCTCCAAATCAAGGCAAAGGGAGGGGGTCATCAGAGCCCAGAGGCAAACTCATGAAGCACAGGGGAGAAAACATTACTTGCTTCAGTGCTGACTAGTGAACCGCAATCACTTCCTTAGTGTTTCCCAAGTGGAGATTGACCATCGTGTCGTCTCTGGCCAAGCATCAACTTCCCTTAGCAAAGAACAATGTAAGACAAATGATGTATTAGTTTGAATATGGTGCTCACATAGGCTGTTCACTTAAGGAGTCATAGGTCAGCTTGTTATCAAATGACTCAATGTTCACGTTTGTACTCTAAATTGGCCAAGGAAAGAGAGAACTATTCCATTTTTTGGTGGACAGTGTTTATCTGGCTTGTATTGTAATCATAGAATTCATTTCTCTTATGATGAGAAATTCACAAAACGATCAATTGTTAGAGGCCTCTCTGAATGCATGTTCTCTTTAACTGCCTTTCACCTGCCTTGATAACCAAAGAAATCCCCTGCCTTTCCCAACAACATACAAGCCATAGATCTGGTGTCAGTCTTTGCTCAGTACTAACATCCTTTATCCTTTCATTCTAAAAAAAAAAAAATCATCCTGCTTCTGAATCTGTTTTACTTGAAAAGGACAGCCAGGTCTGATTTGCACTATTACATTTCTGACTGTTTAGGTTGCAAATTTGCCTGACTCAATTGGAGCCAATGTGTTGAAGAGTGTGTGTCTCGTGAGTTGAAATTGTGATAATGCAATCAAGGCTCTGGTCCCTGAAGGCCCTCTGTCAATCTCTGCGCTTTTTACTCTAAACTGGACTTACCCACTGTTAACTAAATGATTTTTGTTTTTCGTCTTTATGCTCTCTGTGGTTGATTACTTGGTAAACTAGTATCAAGGATAGTAGTCTGTTCCTCTAACTAGGAAGCATGTTTCAAATAGCTGGTTTCTATTACAAACCTTATTCTATACTATATACTCTCAGAATTTATTTTTTATCAGTAACAGTTTTAGAAATACTCACTGCTGGTACAGTTGTACTCAATATATTTTTTGTATCTGGTTTTCATTAGTATATGTAGGTGTATACCTTAGCATCCATCTACAAATCACAGCCTCTGGCAAGGTTGTCTGAATGCAGTATAATGGGCTAGATTGCTTTGTTATTCTGTGGTGCTGGATGCTATAGCTTTATGCATGACTGAATACAGCTAACTTCTGTAGCGCAATCCTATCAGAACTGATAATGCTGTTAGTAATGGCTTTATTTATTCTGAAGGTAATGTTTATAGCCTCATGTTGACTTCTGGCAAAACTTACGATTCTGTTATCACTCTGACTAACTTTGTTTTGTTTCCTTCGTTTTGAGAACAACCGAGGATGTCTGCCTTCCTCAATTGTGAAAGCTGTTAATTTTCTCTCGAGCTGTAATAGGAGATTTTAATGCACACGCAGTATGATGATTTTTCCCCCCAATATCACAAGTAGGCATGAACATTCCACCATGACGGCCTCACATTCGTCAGGCACGTCAAGTGTTGTCGAACAGATTTTTATGAGCAGGGATACAGTGCCCTTTTAAATCTATGTGATGTAATGGTGTGAGCTGCAAAAAAAAAAATCTTAAATTATTGTGGAGAAAATTAGTGTCAGTGAGTCTGAAAGGGTCTTTATGCAGTTGAGTTTTGCTTAAATTCATTTGTCACCCTTCTGAAATTATCTGTATTTACTTAAAGTAGCATAACCTATTTGTCAACACTGATAAGAAATTGTATTGTACATTGAGATTTCTTTTTTGTAAGTCACTTAACTGTCTTTGTGAGAAAAGTATACACATGTACTTGTATTAATATTCTACACAGTTTTAAAATAACTACATACACTACCCTGTCTTTCTTTTACTTGGGTAAGACTATCATTGCGCCGCGCGTAATGATCATAGGTATTTTTTTTTTGTTTGTTTTTTAAGAACAGTGTACTCATATGTAGCATGGACATTCATTATCCTGTTACCATGCATTTTATCTTTCTAAAAGTTGATCTTTTTCACAAATGTCAGATGAGTAATAAGTGCAGGAACACAACAGTCCTTTAGTCAAAAGGCTCTCTTGGTACAGCGTCAGAAAGACTTGTGGACTAGAGTCTGTGTAGCTTTCTCTGTGTACCACAGTGGAACTAAGGGATTATCATGGGATCTACTTGTTTGACACAAGATGATTTTCATTGATATGTTCGGGGTAATATTCCAATGTTATTTAATTGCTATATTTAGACTGCTTGTGTCTCCAAGACGGGTTGCAGAAGCTAACTGCTTCACGTCAGGTAACATTCAAATAGAAAAAGCATTGAAATACCTTTTTGTTCACTTTTGGCCTTATTTCTCCAGAAGAAAATGCCACTGTTTTGTACTTGATTTCTTCCAAATAAAGATATAAATGCATACACTTTGGCAAATTTCTTTTTGTTATTTACTTCATAAAATGTAACCCTGCAGTCAACACAAATCAGTTGTACTCTATTCACTTGCATCTCAAGTTTCATTTGATCTCTACTTCTGAAGTCGGACTGTTTTTGATTTTCATTCATGGAGATATCTTGAATTAAAGAAACCATAATCTGTCTTGGCCAAGTAATTTTCTGATGATTTAGTGAGTGAAAATTTATGGAAGAACATAGTTTATTTGCTCAAATTATTTATGTAGTGGTAAATAGTGAAGAAGGCCCCTTTGGAAGCTATTAAGGAGTTTTTGAGTAAAACTAGTCATTTCTGAATTCTTTCGACTGCTACTTGCGAGTCCTGCAGCGCTCCCTTTGTGCTGTTAGCACTGTAAAATTCTACATCAGTGGATGTCTTATGCTGATCCTGCTGCTGCTTTAATACAGTGGACATCTCAATCAGGAGATGGTGCTTACTCTGATTAGAGCACCCCTTTTTGAACCAAGCAATCATGAATCATCACTCATTCACCTTCTTAAGTGGACAACAACTGCCACTGCTAAAATTAAAGTGATTTATCAACCAATTAGCCATTAGCCATACCAGTCTAGGTTGGAGGGACAAGGATTGGGCAAGATAAGGGAGTGTGTGTGTGTGTGTGTGTGTGTGTGTGTGTGTGTGTGTGTCTGCTTTTTGGAGCTAGGTGCCAAAGTCCCTAAAGCATCTCTTTTTTGTGTGGGACAGTGCAAGAACGACACTACTGTTGTATGCTTCATTTTTTGTCAATTATCCAGTGTTTTCAGCATACATGCCCCATGGTGGTTGCCATGTCTGTTTACTCCCAAAGACAGATTTTTCTTGTCTTTATCTGTACAGTGTTCCTTGGTTGTCTGTGCTGATGCTGATGTTGTTACTTTTCTTGACTTTTCTTTTCTTTTCTTGAACCTTTTACCCTGTCTCAAGTGAATTTACCAGGTATCTGTAGCATTTCAGCATCTCTACAGTCGATAACTGGCATATAGGAAACAGATAACCCTGATAGTTGCGAGAGATCTTTATTCTTTAGAAACTGCTTTGTGTAGCAGCATGATGAGAATTATTGACACTTCAGTGACATTTGCAAGATGCAATTAAGCAATTTACCTGCGGGGATCAATGAAGTTTTCTGAATCTGAGTAGTCTGCCGTGACCCACATGCAGAGTGCAGGTTATTAGCACAGTTTTTGAAGTGAAGAATAAAAAGCCTATATTGCAAATGCAGTCTTAGAACAGCAGTGAATGGAATGTTTTTTTCCATTTGTGAAGAACTGTGTAAGAAACCTTGACTATTGCAGATTGAACATGTTCTTAGCTAGATTGCTGTTTTCTCCCAGAGATTAATGCTGCACTGTCTTTGACTTATTGTGACTTTTTGATGTTTGGTTTATTATCTCTCATGTTAACCAACAGCTGGATTGTTACTTTTGGACAATACCATGAATGTGAAGTGAAGAAAAGTGGAGCTGACTCCGTACTAAGGAAAGCTGAATTGAGTTTCGAGTGTGCTGACTTTCTGAAAGTACCCTGAAAGCATCTTAACTTTCAGGTCAGTTAATTGTGGTGTGATGTGACCTGGCTTCTCTTTCTGTTCCCGACCAGCAGATGGCAGTGTTAAACCACAATACAGGCGCTTCAAAAATCTCCAGTCCCTGGAGACCAAACAAAGACATAAGCGTCATCACTCTGGGAAGATTGATATGTATGCAGCTTTTCTTCAGTGTGTCTTTTATTCATATGAAAATGCATTTTGCATGTAAATAGAATCTATAGGTAACAAGACATGGCTTTCAAGATAGCAGAATGCACTGTAGGTGTTGCTCAACACTGCTCCAGAACTCAGGCTCCCGGTTTCAATTATATGTTTTTTGTCTGTCTCTCTTTCATTGGAGATGCATTCATGTGATTGAAACATGCTGTAGGATTACATATGCATTGTTACATTTTAAGTTATAAATAGAACCTTTGGGCTGGCCTCAATGAGAATGTAAATGAGTATACCTCCGCTTCAATTTGGCTAATTTGAATTTGCCCAGCACCCCACATAACCCAAATCTTTAAACTAGAGGAGATTTTTTTTTCTTTTTTTTTTTTTTTTTTTTTTTTTTGGTTGTTGCTGCTCTCGCCCCTCAGGCTCAAATCTGCTCAAAAGCCCCTCCAACAGACCACTGCCTCCACAAGATTAGACCCAGCCATTCACCAACCACAATGCCACTGCTCCTGCTCCACCATGCCTTCCAAGGAAGCCTGCTCCTGTGGGATTATAGAGAGGAGATCCACATTTCTCTGCTTGTGCAAAACCAATAGGCAGACATACACACACACACACACGCACACACACATGGATATCAGGCCACATCGGCAGTAGACATAAAAATAGGGTCTAAATCAAGACGACACTTCAGGGTCACGCCAAATTCGGCTTGGCCCCTTCAGTGTGTGAGGGCCGCAAGGAGCATGACATCTGTGCTTGCGATGGAGGACTGGTCTCTCAGTTCCTGCCTCCTGTTATTGCTGTAACAGGATGGGCTGTGCCGCGTTCAGACACGGTCAAGACACATATCTGTCGAGCTGTGTCCTTTCCATTTTGTTCTCTGTTGCGTAAAACGGACGAACCAATGAAAAGCGGTTAACTCCGTGCACCCCGGACGCAGTATGGAGTGGTGACTAATCCCATAAGATAAAAGTGTCATTTTGGTAAAGGGTAAATGGGAAAGCGGCCCGTGCGCGAACGCAGACGCCGACCCACATGTAGCATACATGTTAGCCTGCATAGAACGCCCGATAGAGATCTCCTCTCTTTTGCATAATTCCAAATTCGCTGTGGCTGATGAGAATGTGAGGCTGCACCCCTATCTACAGCATCCCCGAGTGCACAACGTCCGGGGAATTTGCATGATTGCCTGTAGATTATTCGAACATTATCTATTCCCCCTCCTCTTTTTTTTTTTTTTTTTCTATGGCTCTCTGCTGTGAGGATGCGCACACATCCTTGGGCAAAAGAATCTAAAATAGATCATACAAGCAACTGGAGTAGATGCACAGGCACAGGAAGCAGCTCACGGGCAGACTTGAGTCATGCTGGCAAGATCATGCACCCTGAGCTGACAGCCCAACACACCCGATTATAAAGCACGTCATCTCCGAATGCAGCCACGGCCCCACTATGGGTCGCAAACAAGAGCCAACGCTGTGATTTACCCCCCCCCCCCC
>OMLF01018308.1:9547-37117 GCA_900302615.1 Holocentrus rufus
TTCTTCTACTATTGAATAATTGTGGTGGGTCACTCTTTATTAAGAAGCCAAATGAACTTCATTACTCTGGGGGTCAGTGGAGAATATTTGTGTCCTATAAATACTGTCTCTGAGGCTTTCCCATCCCTCTAAGGGAAATGCTAAGAAATTGTAATATTTATAGCATTAAAATAGTCAAATTAAAAACAAAATATATTGAATGTAGTCAAAATTTTTTTACTTCAGTTAAAAAATATCAGTATTGACTTTCAAGAACCTACATAGGTTGAACTGCCTCTATATGTCAGTTATAATGTCGATGATAAGGACAGCATGATATAGAATTAAGATTTAATTTTTTACACTTAATATTTTTATGCCCACAATCCATCAAAGTGAATCTGATGTTCTTCTTTCATTGTCAGGGTGACTAGAATGATGATCGTGGCAGGCGACTACTCTCTGAGCATGTATGAGGGGACAGAGCAGTTCTTCATCCCAGACCTTTTGGTGCCGCACCCTCAGTACAACACAACCACCAACAACAACGACATTATGCTTATAAAGGTGCAGTACGCAAAAAGAAGACTGTCATGTTCTGTGTTGTCTAAGATGTCAGCAGACACTGTGATATCTATACAAGTTTGCCTTTCAGCTGAAACCTCACGTTGTCCACTGTCTCTGCAGCTGAAGGCCCCGGTCTACATGAACAGTTACGTGGCCATCGCCCCGCTGCCCAGGCAGGGCGCCTCCATAGCGGAGGGCAGGGTGTGCCGGGTGTCAGGCTGGGGATTCACCAGCTCCAGCGGAGGCCAGATCCCCTCGTCCCTCCGCACAGTCAAGCTGCCCATCGTCTCCGCAGAGAAATGCAACGGCACCGACTCCTTCAACGGCAACATCACAGCCAACATGCTCTGTGCTGGGTACAGCGCTGGAGGAAAAGACGCCTGCAAGGTAAGACCAGGGCCTGTACTGTGGTGCATGGATATGTCACCATTTGGACAGATACAAAAGTTTTTTCTCATCAGAGACATGATATTTTCCAGTGATGCTTCAGCTCTGACAGCTCAAAAACTCCCCTCATTCAGATATTGCAATGACTCTCTTTTAATGCTGAAAAAACACTCAGAACCTTAAACAATGAGCTATTCTCCAGATCTGTAGGTCCATGTTTTGTTTATGCTTTTTTCTGTTATTATTCTGTTGTGTTTCTGCTGCTACTTCCATATCTTCCCTACAGTGCAGTCAGTCAGGCTCTAATGATGTGCATACTGCGCAGAAAGACACTTATTCCTTTCTATAAGGTTCTATTTAAATGTCTATGTATACATATTTTATGAACTATCTATACTTAAATACTTCTTTCTTTTATATACTCCTTCTAAAAGAGATCTTCTTTTATGAGTACCCCACTAAAGCAAATGTCTTGTATGTGCAAACTTACCTGATCAGTAAAAGTGATTCTAGTCCATGTTATTTCTGACTCTGTTCCTGCTGTTCCAGGGGGACTCTGGCGGTCCGCTAGTATGTGAGGGCCGGGTCTATGGCTTGGTTTCGTGGGGAAAAGGTTGTGCTGACGCCCAGTTCCCTGGAGTCTACACCGCTGTGTCCAAGTTCCGCAGGTGGATAGACCGCACTATATTCAGCTACTACAGCAGGTGCACCAAGTATTAGAGCGCAGTGTTTCTGAGACAGAACACCACTCTCATCTTGAACTTGAAACATGTCCATACACTTCGAACCCGAGGACCAGAGGTTTCCCATTTTCAATGTAGCCTTTCTCGTTTTTTTACATTTCCTTTTAACCATTTGTGCACATTTGATTTTATTTCAACATGTCTTAAGCTTGAATATTAGAGATGAATTGTTTAGGTTTTGTGAGACAATCAATGAACTAATGGAAAATAATGGATGCATTTCCACAAGATGTAGCTGATGTGCCATATTGCTGCTTCTGTTTTTCAAATTCAAAGACTCATGAAGAAAAAAAAAAGTTTCAAAGCAGGAATATGCTACCTTCAATCACATTTATTTTTTCTTTCCTGTTTTTAGCATCCTTAGGACTGAACCCTCCTTTGGCAATCAGTTGTATGTTTTTTTTTCCCAACCTGTACTGTATGGTGGAGGAGCTAACACATCATAATCAGCCTCATAAAGAACGATTCAGAATACTCCCAGTAAGCACGTGCACAGATGGGGTCTGACTGGTGCTCAAAACCCTGTCTGAATTTCTTCCAGGGAATGTACCCTTTGGTGGAAATGATTAAAACTGCAGTTTCAGGGATCCTGTGGACATTCAATTCGCATTTTACATCATAGATCAGCAGAAAGACTCCTTATCATTAAACATCCAACTTACATCTCTGCCAAATGACCACTGAGACTGCTGGTGCCTTTAGAAGTCATTCTCCTCCCCAATTATATTGCCTTTATGGCCTATTTTTGCCTATGCTCCCCCATTTTTGCCTCATCCCTATATTCTCTCTCACTATCACTACAGCCTTCAGCAACATTACATACTCAAATCCCAGTGCTGGAAACCTCCAGGAACCAAAATTAAATAAGGTATAGAAGGACCAGTAAATGACATATAAGATGTTTTCGACCCTACGGAGGTAATTTTATTGATTTATATTTTCATTTTTTCCAAGGACAAGTCTGCCCATAGATTGATTTGTTTTCCATCAATACATTTTGGGTCAATTTCCAACTGCAATGCTTCAATAAATCCAAAAATTGGCGTATATTGCTCACACAGTAGCAGTACGAAATGACTGGGTGCTATATTAAAGTTTAATATTACCACAAACAATAGTGCAAAATGAGTGGATCTCATCTGCCTCTTGATGACAAGGTCATGCTTAACATGAGTTTGCAAGAATTTTCTATTTATATCTATGTTATCTATCCCAATTATAGCTATTTGGAAATTGTGTGTGTGTGTGTGTGTGTGGAAGAGATGCCCTTTTTTTGGCAGCAGCTGCCCCCTCATGAGTCTGTGCACGTCCTTGATCCCCAAAAGAAATTTTAAATAATATGTTTATGATCACTGCCAATTGAACGTGGTTTATTTATGGACAAGTAGTGTTACTAACCAGGCACTATGCATAAAGCACCTTCAAGTTTGAGAGCTGAGTGAATGCATAGAACTAAGCAAAGCAGAATGAAATTGTGAGTGTTTTATAAAACAACGACGTGTGTGCTTTCCTTGTTTTATATAATAAAGCGCGAACAATTCAATCTTGTGGCTGTTTGGTCCGTTTCATGGCTGATGTCACTGTTTGCATTCGCGGTGCCAATATCACAGCTTGGAAGCTCGTCACTGTTCTGAGCTTCTGATTGGAGACATTAACCACAGATTCCACAGGCTGTCTGCACACAGAGCCTGCTAAGTCCTCTTCATGTTGTATTTATGAATGCAACAAGTCAGTAAAGTCGGAACAGGGAAACACGCTGCATCTGCTTGATAATTAGCAGTCAGTGCATTGATTAATTTTTAAAAAGGTACAGCAATCTTTAATGGTATGGAGTGTTATTCTTGATCTAGATACCATGGCTGTCCTGTGCGCCTCTCACCAGCCTTACTAAAACAGCTGATGATTATCCCAAAAGTGGAATACCTTCATGAAATATGCATGAAGCCAGTCTTCCCTCTGAGCGATCTCTGTAATGGCTGTGAGGCGCTGCTCGACTCCTTCCTCCTCACCGGCATGGTGGAAGGAAGAGCGCCGCCGCCGCCGCCGCCAGCACTGATTCCTGTAAGGCAAAGCGTAGACTGCACCCAGTGGAGCGAAATCTGTAAGACCGCATCACACCTGATAGGTCTAGGTGTATCACAACAGAATGAATAGTTGATGGCCTACTTTAGGGCGATCTCGGGTTTCTCTGCCCGGCCCCGCTGCTCTGTGATGATGGGTGTGTCAGTGCCTCGTGTGATTGATGTATTTCTTGTCTTTTATGGCTCTGATTTTACAGGGTTGGTTACATAAAGGCCGGCTCTCATTGTTCTGCCGTCACAAGGCCTCTTTAGGAAGCGTCAGGGTATATCGCCTGACATGAGTTTTCCATACGCTCATTGGTTACAAAGGATTGGGGAAAAGTTCTTGCTGTGTTTTTTTTGCGTTTGACGCCGTATAGTATCAATGCTGGCATACACAGAGTGTGAATCCCTGGACAGAATCCCCCGAGGGACTGTGTTTTGTGGCAGGGAAGACAAAGCATGTTGTATATGAAACAAGAATGGACTCCTTCCCAAAACCAGGCCACCGACGTCCATTATTTCCCATATCTGGTCTTCATTTGGAGAACGACATTTACATTAATGTCTTTAGCACAGATCTGAAGTATTGAGGGCAGGATGGTGCTCACCAACAATGGCAAATGTTTGCAAGATCAAAAACAATAGCTCTCCCGGCGTATGAGATAAGAGGCCTGGCGTTGATGATAAATCCTTTTATCTTCAGGCAAATGTTTGAAGGTGAATGCATTTTTAATAGATGTGAAAAAATGTGATGTGGAGCTTCTTTTTGATAAAGTAGTGCTTTTTGAAAGATGATAGGGGGTTTCATCTGCCAATGACTTGATCAAACCACTAGGGGGCGTTTGATCATTAAAGCATGAGGCTTACAAAAACAACAGGCCTGCTGACAATTCCTCCTCTTCAAGTCCTTTTTGATCTTAATTAGCCCGTCCTCTTAAGTATTATCTCTGGGAATTAACTTTACATTTTTTTTTTAATTTCTATGAACGAGCAACACAAGGCAACACGATCATGACTGACCTTATTTGTGGAGGAATGCCTGCACGTCCTATGCTTCTATATTATGAACGGAAGAGTGGATAAAGAAGAATGAGAAGAGAAAGAGAGAGAGAGAGCGAATGTTGAAAAGCCTGCATCTCTCTGGCCCACTCTATCCTTCTCTGTATGGTCATTGGCGGCCAGGTGACTCAAGTTCAGCGGCATGCCAGGAACCTCCGAGGCATGACAGAAGCTGAGAGGAAAACGTGACTGGCTTTCTCTCTGCTCTCCTCTCCTCAGGACCAAAGAGCCGTTCAGCCTCTCAAACAGACTCTTTTCGCTGCCTCTCCCTTTCTCTCTCCTCCGGCCCCGCGGAGATGCATGCACTTTATTTTTCTCAATTTCCCCCCCCTTAATTCTTTGACATGGCACCAGCCAGGAGGCTTTTTCATGAATCTGGGACAGCTTGCATGTGTAAAATATGCACAGGCTGGCTCAGCATTTGGCAAAGATGGAATGATTGGCTTAGAGGCACAGACTGAATTACGACTTTGAAATTTTAGAGAACAATTAGTACTATACTGCGAGTTTTTTCTTTTTTTTAATTAAGAGAGAAATGGACACAGGGAATTAAAGTTAAGAACCCCGCCGTGATTCCTGGTTTAATGTTGCCTCCTTTGTGCAGTCGGGGTTTATGTGATTTATAGTAGCTTTTCGGAGTAGAAGCACCGTTGATCAGTGCATTAGATATCACCAGAGCAGATACCAGTCTTATCAGTGCAGCAGCTGCACAGGAGGATAGATCCGCAGGATAATGAGTATGCCGAATGACTGAACTAGCCTCTTGAGTTCAGACTCCTTCGATTATACAAAATACAGCACTCAAGAGTCAATTGTCTCGGCAGGCTACAAAATTGAGACAAAGCGAACCATTAGCGAGGACGGAAAATAAGTCATACCTCCTGGTCGTAGAGGACAGAATACCTCCATTTAATAGTTGTCTTATCTCATAATTCGGACGACATTCTCTGAGGTTTACAGCCAGTCAGCACTAAAATCCATTACCACTAAAATGGGGCCATTTGTTTCCTCTGTTCATTGAGAAGGGCTGGATTGAGACTAAATGGAGATGAATAGCTCAAATGCTAAGTCCTGCCAGTTTTGGCAGTACACACCTGGGAGAGCACCAGTGTACATTAAAAACCACTGACATTTATGGACTCTGTAATATCGTGCAGGATGACAAGAGCAGGGAAATGATACATCATCTCAGAGAGCCGGGGCATACACACAGATGATGTAATACATTCCAACTAGATGTAATTGGGCTTGCCACTGACATACCCTGCTTCTTTCACCTCCTGAAACATAAATGCAGTATTTTAAAGTGAGCCATTGTGTGCCTCGACTTCCATCACAGTCACTCCGGCACCTTTGTGATTTGGGGCACAACGCAGGTGTACCTCATCACGCTGAATGCCGCCCAGATGTGGGAGATTAGGCACATGATGTAACAGGCAAATCCTACAACAAAAGACATCTGCTTGGCCACAACATAAATAATTAGCTCACTTAGAGGAAGTGAAAAACAGTTGCAAAAGAGTTTTGGAGCTGGAGCGCGGCGGAAAACGTCGGAGCAAAACAGCCCCAAGCAGCTTCAGGTGCGGGAACAGAGAGGAGGATTATTAGAGTCGAGAAGCGGGATGAGGATGATGATTGCAAAGAGCAGCACTTCAGTTTTCATGAAAAGACGTTTACTGTGGAGTCTGAAAATGTGAGAGGGGGGGATGTGATGCGTGTCATCTCTCTTTTCATCTCCTCGACAGTGACGATGAAACAATACGGGAGGAAATTATTTGGATGTGCTGTTGAAAACATTTGGTTGAACTTGTTCCTCCGTTAATTACCAGATGTATCCTGAGGCTATTGACTTTTTCACGTGTAAAGAATGAGTGACAACACACAATTCCAAAAGGACTATTTCCATCCTCTTTTATCTTTCTTGCCTCCATCCCATTCTATGTCCTTTTTAGTGCTCAGTAGATTTATCAAGTTTCCCCTTAGAGGATTAGCAGAAACTAGAGCACTTTAATCATGTTTCCTAACTTAGGACTGCCATCAAAGGGAAGGAGTGCTTTGTTCTGTGGAGACGATATTGCTGATAACCCCCCTCTAGCTGCAGATTGGAGCCCACTGACATACATTGACATGCTCCTCCACCCCCTTTTACCCACTAATAACAAGATAACCTCGCTTGTGAAAACATCTTAAAGTTGCCTTATGCGCAGTTATGGCTCCTGCTTGAACTGTTTTGCATAAGCGCCGTCTGCCATAAAGTTTTATTAAACTAATGTGCCGTTAATGTGCTGGTCTAGTCTGAGACCAAACTGTGAAAGCTTATTAAAAGTAAGCATCCGCGCTAATTTATAACTCGATGAAACAGAAGTTACACTTCGCTTGGATTATGTGTGAGAGTCAGATGGCGGGGAAAGGGAACATTTGGGGCACCAGTGGAGGATGTCGCGAGGGGGGATGAGAGATGGAGAGGAGTCAGCGAGGGAGAGGACGAGGCAAGGAGGGGGGATAAAACAAAACATCAGAAACCACCAGAGTTGACAGCGTGTTTCTAACTAGCCACGAGGCCTGTCCCGTTTAGATGTGAAGAACTGTCAATCCTTTTACTTTCATAATATACATCCGCTAGCTCCTTTCTGCTCTGTTTTGCGAGACAGCAAAGCGCCCAAGACCGAGGCAACGTCATGGTCGTACATCTTGTTCTCAAGCGTGGACTGTCGGTGGAGTCTTTCAAGTGGCTTCAGTGTAAATGCACAGAGGGGAAGAAACAGGCATCCACACATAGATCCCTGAGTAAGACACTGGGGTTAACTTTTAGGACAACTACTAAAACTTTTATCGGGCAGCTATGATCAAACCGGTGGCAATGCTGTGGAAGCCAACCGAGAAAGTCCCATTGTAGCGATATCAAGAGATTTTTTGTTTTGACATCAATGAGACTGCACAAAGCCGAAATTGTAAGAGGCTGGAAATGTAAGATAAAGCTAGCGAGGGGGAAAAACGAGCAATTAATCTCCATCCGCTCTGTTTAAAATTGATGCTGCCACTCAGAACAGGCAATAATGACACTTCCATCAACATCTGAGAGGGAGATGGAGATCTCCGAAGCTGTCACGCAAACAGAGAAGCATGGGAGGCTTTGACAGCGACTGGTGGGTGTACTGTGAATTGGCTCTGAATTTCTTTTTTTTTTTTTGAAGTTGAGCCACTCAGACAGAATCTTAAATGTACATGGCAAACAGTCTGAATCTTCAATGGAGCTCCCCTCAGAAAAGCTAATTTAACAAGCCTCTCAGTCTCACTGGAAACTGGGAGATACACTGTATTAGATCGTGCGTCGGCGAACACACACGGTGTCACATCTGAGTTTAAACTGCTTTCATCACATGCTGCTCCCCGCAGATTATATTGAGAGCATCGAGATAAGAATTGCAGTTTCAGGACTATTCTGGCGACTGAAAACTTTTGAGTATCATCTTTATCGCCGAAAATTTTAAGTCCTGTCCATCCCAGACCAGTGATGGACACTAAGAAGCTGGTGGTTGCTCAGACTGTCACCTGAAACTCTACACTCCAAATGGATCCTGCTCATCGAAAGGACAGGCCGCTCTTGGTGTGTGTGTGCAAGGAGAATCGCTCGGCTCTTAGCGCTGTCCGACAGACCTGGTCTAAAAGGGAACGATGATTGAACAGAACACAGTTATTTCCCCTCCTGTGCCCTGCAGCCGCCAGATAGCACTTCCAGCCCGAGATGGCAGACAGATTGCATCTCATCCGTATGCAGAATGCAGGCGGTACACTGCTGTCATTCCCTCTCACTGCCAGCCAGTGATTACAAGTGGAGGGGAAGGAGGGGTAGCGATCAATATGGAGAAAAAGAAGGCGATGGGATATTGGAGTACACCGGCCTGATCTAAAGAGATCCACATTACTGCCCAACCAATTCCAAACAGAGACAGGTACTATGAGGCTGCGGAGCCCCGAGGCAATGCAGAGGCTGTTATTTGATGGAGCTTCTTTGAGCACGGGGGCAGGAAGAGAGCAATCTTTGTGAGACAGCAAGTGCAGTCATGATATTCCTTGAGAGACCTGAGCATCAATCCAGCTGAGAATGTGGGGTGTCAGAGTGGGTATAATTGGATTCAAACGAGTAAATAAATGAATAAAAAGCAATAGCATTATGAGCCCGGTGGATTGGTTTTGATGAAATGCGTATAATGATGTATTCTTTCTTTTCTATATTTGACATTGCTGTTCCTGTTACATTTTAAGCACCTAATAGCATTGGGAACATGACAAGGTTATATAAAGTGCATGATAATGAAATTCGCTCATGAATTTCTTGACTTTGTGTTGCTGTGCTTTGGCAACTCTTTGATTTAGTAGCACACTTGGCCACCTCATGATGACGCTTGATTGCCAAACAATTCCCTCAATGATTTTCATTATCCACCAACATGCAGTTCGGCAGATCCACTGCCAAGCAAGCAACACAATCTTTTATTCATTAGTGGTTTGGGTCTCCCATAGATTAATAATTATTCAGCCTACAAGCCAACTGTCACCCTTTCTCCCATGTACAAATAAATTTCATTGCAAACCACAACCGCACAATTTGATGCAATGCACAGTTACAACTACCTAGCTGAAGAATCAATTTGTGGTTAATGTATATAATTTTACAAAGGCAGCACTAATGTGGTGGATGTGAAATGCAGTCAGATAAACACAGTAGTGTGTAATGATCGTAAAAGCACTTGACAAAGGTCTAACATGCATGTAGTCTGTGACTAATTCAAGCATAATTGCCGAATTAAAGTGCATGATACTGAGATATATCCTCTATTAGAGGCTGTTCATGAAGGTAAAACAGGACAAGATGACAACAAGTGCACTAATAGAAGCAGCAGCAGCATCAGCTTGGCCCACGGTGCCTCTGGCTTCACAACAGGGCTAATGGCTTCATTAGTGCAGGGCACTAATTAGGATTAACGAGCCTTCTCTATAACAAGCAAACATCCCTAAACTTAAACCTCCATCTCTCTGTCAGCTTTTGCTAAATTCATTCTCTGCGTTGTGTGATGCAAAATGCACATAATACCCTCGCTGAAGTCTGGAAATAACCCCGTTAGATTAAATACAGTGGTATTTCAGCTCAATTCAAATGCAGTCACTTGAGTTTTAAAGTAGCTCATTCAGACCATTACAGTAATTAAACCTTGTTTCATGAAAGGGGATTTCCACATGGGAAAGTAGCTTTGCAGATGATTCTGAATTTTGCGAGGGGATTTAAATCCTCTTGAATAGACCTTACCCTACAGACTCAGTAACAATGTGCTGTATTCTCTCTCTGCTGTGGCTGCTGCATTGCATGCCAAAAAGTTGCACCCACAGCTGCTATATCATCATCATCAAGTAGACGTCATGTTCTTGTAGCATCCACTGTGGCAACTGAGAATACATGTGCACTGCAACATCTGTCCTCACATGCAACGCTCCGAGAAAGCCCTCATCGAGGCAGAAGTAGCATCTGGCCGCACAAGCAAACACAGCTATTCTGGGAACCAACAAGTGGTCAGCAAACTTGTGAATCACCAAGAGTGACCAATGACGGCTTAATTTATCCGAGCCCCGGGAAAACAACTCATGTTTTCCCTTGGCCTCAAGCTTTTTAATCTGAAAAGCTGTCTGATAGGCCAGAGCTATCGTCCTCTTAAATGGCGAACGCTATGCTGAAATATGAAGTTGGCAGCACATTGCTGGTTCAGCTTTGACTCCCCAGTGGATATACTTGAAAGCCTTTTGCCAAGATAGTCTCTCATTATCTGCTGTAGAATAAATCTGCTGAAATAGGACAAAGAGTATGGATTGAGTGTAAATGAAATAGAATGCTTACTCTTTGAAAATATCAGAAAATATCCCCTTCAGTGAAACAGACAGACCATCTCTTTACAAAGCTTGTAACCCAGAGTTCTCTGTACACTTCCTGGGCACTAACACTGATTGTTATTCATGGAAAGAAGCTCTATTGTGCCAGTCTGAAATAAGCCAAAGTCTGATGTCCAATAGCCTTTGATTGATGGTTTTCATTTCATCAAATATATGCGGTCCTGCAGTAACAACAACGCATGTCCTCAATGCCAAATAAAGATGGTTGTTTTCCGACTCTTTCGCTGTTCAAAACACCCCCACCCTCCCTTCTTCTTCCTTTTCACAGTTTCTTCTTGTCTGCATGACCTTTCTCTCAGACATCTCAGACAAACCCACAGAAATATTACCCTCAGAAAGATAAAGCCGGAAGCCTCCTCTGGCCATGTTCCCATTCCCCATTATAATTAGCCTTTATCATTTGGATGAGAGAGACCATACATCATCACAACAACCCAAAGTCCATTTCAAAGGCGCAACCCCAAACCGTTTTTTCTCTTTCAGCTTTTGCGCTTTGTTACCAACTCGCACTGCTGTTGGTGCAGAAAATGAATTTCAGACAAAACTTGTGTATGTTGCTTCCGATATGATGCAGCTACAAAGACATGACAGACTTTATTCTAACAATGAGTATAGGAAGGTATGCAGTGAGGAGCTAATTTTAATATCAACTTGCTGGCTGACTTGAAATGATTGTGAATTTTTAACTGTAACTACAAGCCCACATAGCTAAAAAGATAAAGCTTTTGTACCTTACCCCTTCTAATTTTACACACATTTGTCTGCTGAGACTTCCCTTTGTTCTGCTGTTACAGGTCGTCTCTTAACAGTTATATTCACATGTCCCAACAGCCTTTGATGTCACAGCCAATAAAACAAACATGTCAGAAAGTTTGTGATGTAATTCATTTCCTGGACTCCCTGGAATATGGATTTCTTTGCTGATGGTGTATTTATGGAGCGTCTCGATGGGTTGCTTAAACTGAAACACAAGTTATGGGCTTGTGTATGAGGCACAGAGGAGTGTATAGTTTATGTTTATGTGTGTGTGTGTGTGTGTGTGTGTGTGTGTGTGTGTGTGTGTGTTCGTGTGTGTGCATACGTGCGTGTGTCTTAGGTGGGAGAGGAAAATTGCATGCCATTTCTCCTCCCTACATTCTACAGTAATGTCTCACTTGGGCTCCCTCATTCAGATTGCTCATTTTCCAGCTGCTGCTTTTTAATAGGGAGTCTGTCCTGTGAGATTGGACAATTGGTGGGAACCCACAGAGTGCCATTTAACGACAGGATCAGTGCTCTATTTGGGCTTGTACATCATGAAAGCGAAAGGGCGTGACATACATACTGTACTAAGGTAATACATTGACCAGTCAGGCAAGTTTTACAGCAGCATGTAGTTAGTAAACTATTTACTAAATATATTAGTTAACTATTTATATTATATGAAAGGGGGAAAATGAAAATCCCACAAAATAGTGGTCATAGGTCTTATCTTGAGTCAAACTCTTACAAACTAGTAACTCTCCACATTAATTAAGACAAATATGTAAAATACATGGAAAGGGTGAAAATATATCCACGAAATCAAATTTGTAGATGACAATGTTTAGTATTTTTCAACTCAGGCTGTACTTAAATGTTGATACCCATCATTTATGACTATACATACCACAACCTCACTGCTAGCTTTAGTGATGAGAAACCTACCATTCTGCTGCAGCTCCTTGCTAGCCCTCAACACAGTCCACCAGGGAACTAATTTTCATCCCCAAAAACCATTATAAATGTTCTTCTTGAAAGCAGGAAGCTCACAGCTTGTCCACCCAAAAAATGGTGGCCAACGGTGCTTTCTACCATGTTTTATTTAGTATTTACGGTAAGACATTGCCTTGTATTCATCCTCACTGTTCCGCTGTGGTTGTTGCCGCATTCACTGGATCTTGGAGCTCAGAATACCCCTCTTGTAAATTTCTGCAATAACATGGCATTCACAGGGTCAACTTGGGGTAAATGAATGCCCACAAGTAGAAAACATGAGCAATGGTCCTCCAAGGGGAATACCAAGGAAAAGTGCATCGATTTTCCTGAGTTAACAGCCTGAATGCCATGTTGTGGAAATTTACAAAATGGATATTCCAAGGTGTTAAAAGTTAAAGTGAACACAGCGTTAGCCGAACCAGCAGCAGAACGGTGTGGGTGTATACAAGGCAATGAATGCTAAATAAAACAGAAAGCACTGTTTGCAACCATCTTTGGGTGGACAATTTCAAGATGTATTTGACCGTGCTGTGAGTTTCCCATTTTCAAAAAGAGATACATTTATAATGGTTTTTGACACTGAAAAGGAGTGCCCAGACGAAGGCTGGCAAGAAGCTGAAGCAGAGTGGTAAATTCCTCATCTCTAAAACTAGCGTTTAAGCTATCCGATTATAAATGATGGATGTCAACATTTTAATACAGCCTGGATTGAAAAATATTAAACGAATTCTTTAATTACGGTAAATAATACAAGCTTCTCATCTAGTGCATTTACTTTTTGCTATCATTCTGGTAATGAATTAAGAAGAAGTGATGTGAAATTAAAAATAAGAGACAGCACAGGTATTCCAGACACATTTTATGTATAATGGCACATGACACTGTGTCTACAGGAATTATGATCATGAAAAACAATCAGTTTTTTTTTCTGAAAACAAGCATGGGGCTCAGGGTTCATTTAGAGAAATTATGGGGGTAGGATGGATCCACAGGGCTCATCATTACAAACTGCTGGTGTTCGGTTGCCCTAAACTTGCCTTCATCATGTCATGATAGATATTACTTGATTTCAATAATGCAGTAGATTGGATTGACAAAACAAGCACCACGGGGAGAGGATGGTGTTTTTTGAACAGTAAATCAGTGCTGACAGTGGTATTTGGGCAACAACTTTTCCCTCTTCTGGCATATGAGAAATCAAATGAGGAGAGTTCACTGACTGCTAATGGGGGAAGCTTATTTTTGATCAATTAACTACATTTAGACTGTACAGACTGACTTTGCTGTGTTCCTTATTTACCAGCTGTTAAATTGAAATGTAAATTTCCTCTTTCTCGCTCTTTCTCTCCGACTGAGCCAGGGCAGAACTCTTCACCAGTGTACAACTACAAGACAAAGAGGAGCATCATCTTAAATTAACTCCACGGGCATAATACCATATTCATGAGCACTGAATACAAAGCATTTGGTAAATGATGGCAAAGTAACAAGATGCCTGTATTCATCAGTTGAGACTCCGTGTGTGCTGTGCAAGATGTACACAAGGTTGCACAAGGTTTATTAGCATGCAGCACCCATTGAAGAAGCAAAGCAGGTTGGCACAGAATATGAAATAGTATCTGTTTTGAGTGAAGGCAGCTGATGCAACTATATTTGAATATTTAATGCAATTAAAGGCCTGCTCTGTGCCTCCAGCTGTGATCTTGTTGTGCTCACAGTTATCGGCTGTGTACATGGTATTAGCTGTGGAATATTTTAGTCGGTCAAGAAGGCTCTGCTCTTTATTATGGTTTATCAAAACAACAACAGAGTTCGCGAATTCATAATTCTGCACTGTGAATCTTCTTTTTGATATTCCTCCATTTGCACACTAAGGAGGGATTCCCACTGATTCCCCTGTTCCCAACCTATTTCCTTTTTATGTAACATCATAGCTATTAAACCCCTTGCAAATCTTTGTTTCTCAGTTTTTTCCTCTCTTTTTCACCATTGCTATTTTCTTCTGCAGATGAGTGCTATTGTTGCTCCCTTCATGCTGTCAGTGAGATTTAGACCCAATTCAGTCAAAACAGAGGACAGGTAGGGAGCTTATCCCATATGCTTTCTGCTCTTTCATTTATGTGCTCTTCCATCGGGAAGCCTACCCGCATAGAATTGTGATTCATGAATGCTGGCGGTTGTATAAATATTTGCCGGCTGAAATTTTAATAAAGAACTCAAGTTAGCTGCATTCTCCAGAGGGAGCGGAATTGAGTTTGTTAATCTCATTCTATCTTTTCAGAGGGGGTTGCAACATGAGCAAAACCCAGTGCGATTGTGGCTACATGCTAATGATGAAAAATTTCTCTCTGAAATAAAAGGATTATGAACGGATTTGATCCGTTTAGTGAGCCTAAATCAAACAGTAATGATAATGGTGAAAACTGCTGGCAATATACACTTTCAATCCATGCAATGAATGATACTTGACAAAAAGTACTTGTGTTTGTCAGACATTGTTACCATTTCAAAGTGCTGTGTGAAACCCTCAGACTTTCTCTCAAAAACTGCTAAGCGTTTTAGGATCAGAGTCCCTTATTATGAAGTGTACTAAATGCACAGGAGTTTGCCTTGGTAAAACTGATGTAGAGGTTCATTATTTGCTCAAATACATGGTAAAGATACAACTGGACCTCACATTCAGAGAAAGGGGACAGTATAAGACAAATAGTGTGCATTAGCCGGTACATATCACTGCATGTTTATGCCATACTGTATGTACAGCACTCTATCACTTTGTGCATTCATGCAGCATTGCATGCAGTATTGTTGTAGAGAGGGATAGAAAGTCTATCAACACAGGAAATAAGCATTGCAGTACCTAGATGTAATTTGTGACGTTAAAGTGATGTAGTGTACAAGACTTTAGTATAATATATGAGGCCAAGATTGTGTCATATATATTATTCATAGCCCCTAGGAAGTGATGGGATTCTCTCTGAGGAATGCTGGCTGGCTGCACGGACTGAGACTGTGCGGATCTTCACTCGGAGAGAGGTTTAAAATACATCTTGCAGAGACAGATTTTTAATGAACAGCACCTCCATTTGGGGGCTCTGGGGGGTTCCAAGGTGAGATAAGTTCATAAAGCCTGACTGTGTACTTGCTTACTTGTCGTTTTCTAGTCCAGACTGCCCCACACGGGCTGCTTTGTGAGGAGAGCTGTAGAGAATAATTCCTCTTTTGACTTTTTAATCCCAGCTCTGACAGGCAATCTTTAATTTGACATTTGCACAGCCACTCTCCATGTGCTCTCAGGTGATTTCCGGTGATGCCCTGACCTCAGCTCAAAAATGTGAATCGTCTCATTGGGGTTTGCCCAGTGGAAAGTGACATTCTAACACTGCCAGTGACAGATCATATCACTTTGAAATCATTGGCACTAGTGTAAGACATTTGGCAGCCTATAAAAGGCAAAATATGAATGTTTAAACAGTGTCTTTGGAGATTTGGCTGCTGTAAATAAATTTTAATTATCTAAAACCCATCAAACCATAAGCAGCCTCTTTTAGCATGCCACAACTACGATCATACAACATGACCAACTGTAGAAATGTAGAAATTAAAAACATGGGTTGTTTAAATTTATTGTGGGTACTATCTTTATCATCTCCCAAGATTTGAGAGTTCCTAAAAGTCAATGACTGGTTTAAACTGGAGTTTTAGGTGCTGCATTTTCTACAGCAACATATTCCAGCAGGCCTGGGTGGGCTTTAGTTCCCCTTCTAGATTAACAATATTGTCTGGACTCTGGTAAGACCAACCAACTGTCCTGCAGTGTGAAAACATCCTGCTTATTGGAACTGAGATGCTACGGCTCTTAGTGCTGCAACAACATTAGCTAATGTTTTCTTAGCTAACATTGCTGTAGAGCTCACTTGTTAAAGACTCACTCTTAGTAGTAGAGTTGATGTGGGAAAGTTCACAACTGCACAATTGCTAGCTAAAGTGGCATATCATATTGAAGCTCTGTGCTAGCCATTGCCTCTTTCTCCAGGAAAAGCAGAAAATCTGCCTGCCATGCTAACAAGCTAACGGTTAGTGTTACTACCGTTTGTCGAGGTTAGTGGAGGATAACAGGTGCAGCTGAAGAGTCAATGAAACAGAGGTGGGAGGAATAAAAATCGAGCTATGCTCTGATTGGATCGCTCCACTCTTACATGTGAAAGTAGCTTTTAATCCCCAGCAAAACCACGTTTGACTCAGGAGAAATCAACTGATAAGCTTCTCTCTACATAGAAAGGACTTCAGATTCTCGCAGTTTCATGTTTTGTACAGCCAGTGACGACAATAAAAAACTTTTTAATGAAAAATGACATATTTTAGTTTACTTTCCCAAGAAAAAGGCGTGTTGTGATTGTCATTCCTTTACCACCCTCCATGGTGACTTCTAAGCTAGAACATTGCCCTCACATCTTTTGACTGATCAGTGGGCCTATTTATTTTGTTCATAGACTGTAAAGATGCCATACAATGCAATCTTTTATTAAATGTCACAAGCCAAGAATAATAATCACTCCAGTGAAAGAGGTTTTGCATTCATGCCAGTGCACTGCCTTAGTTTGGACACAACCATGAGTAACCCTTTTTTATTTTGTTAGCAAGTCACCGTGTTGTCATCCAAACCACGCATGTGTCATGAATAATGATGAGGGAGTGTGGACTGGCAAATGTTGGACTATTTATGGGTGTCAATGAGAGCATCATGATTAACTGTGGAGAGTGGGGGAGGCAGTCCTCGCACACGCACATAAGAAAATTTACGCCATGCCCTTCCCCTCAGCTGATTCTGCCCATGGAACAAGGCCACCTGTGATTTATCTGATGGATTTAGTATCTCATTTCCAGCCCACCTCCCTGTGCCCTTCATTGTGTTAATGCAATATGAGGATGATGGAAAAAGAAAAAGCTATTGTCATTTTCTAAGGGGAACACACGCTTGACGTTTCATGACAGAAAACAAATGGATGATTATGGCACACATAAACACTGAAAAAGAAAAAGTCGGAGAGAGGCTCCTTTAATAATGCACTAGCTGACATGCTTCAAGCATTTCAGCACATTTCAAGACTGCAAAAGTGTCCTCCAACACAGCAGAGTGGAGAAAGGAGCTGGGCTGGGGATCATTTGCCACTCTGAGTCCGGGCTTAGCTCTGAGGGGCTTGGCAGCACCCTGCCTCTGACAACCACATTGTTTAAAGCTGCAGGAGATTAGCTCAGCCATATCCGCTGCCAGGCACTGATATGACTGCCGCCGAATTTACAGCAGGCCTGCTGAATTGAAGCGGGTCGGGGTCTGTCTCTCTGGGGGCAGCCTCTTGACTTGACAGACAGGTGCGCTTATTCCAGCTGAGCAGTGGGAATAGGAAGCGGTGGAGCGGCTGTTTACACCGACTGGAAATGTCTGCAGCACTATTAGAGCTGCGTGGGGGAAAGCAGAGGTTAGGGCCCTCCGGTGTTGTCCCCACCCCTAGGCAATCTCGTTTTAAAAGGTTCTCATTACCCCCAAGCCGCCGCAATCAGGTATGCTGTAAATCCTTCCGATCCAATTTGTTCTGGAGTGGGCTGACACAGAGCCTCCTTACCAACTAATACAGCAACATGACTTCCAACCTCCAACCTTCCAAGATTCATGTATAATCCACTGATTAGTGTGAAGTGTGACAACAACAAAGCATTGATAATCAAATGAATTAATGATGTTAATAGGGTGTCATGTTCATCATCTGGCCAATAAATTAATTTCTCACATCTCCACTAAACACATACTTTGATGTTTTGTACCAATTGATTAACTGGTTACATTTTAACCATGGGACACAATAACTATGAATGAAATGCGACTGGGTATGAAATTACCGTAGAGTTTATTCTGCAGCAAATATGAAGCGCTACAAGTATTGGACGTGATCATTAGATAAGTCCACTTTTTGAAAATTGCGAAATTAATCTTTTTCTTTTTTTCCCCTAACTTATTTCTATCCTTTCAATTGAGATTCTTGTCAGGCTAATAGAAAGCTAGGACACTTTCTTCTTACAGCTCCCCCTGTCTTCTGTTTACATATTTTACAGCGCACCAAGTTCAAGGGAGTGCTGCCTTTGTTGTTATGTCCTCAAGGAAGAGGCTGACCTACAACTCGGATTAGAATCCACAACACAGATTTACCCAAAGCTATAACTATAGGAGCCCTAGCATCTCATAGCATATGGTTTGAGAGCTCACCATATGGTGTAGAGTCTCAGAGCCATGGTGCCAGACAGATGAGTAAACTGTAATTCCTTTGTTAATAGCAACAAAAGGAAGCTCGAGAATAAATATTGAGAATAACTCCTTTACAAGTAAATCCACTGACTGAATGTATCGAATTCAATTCAATATGTTACTTTTAGTTTGATAGTTATCAACTGAATCTCATTGAGCTACTAACAGTACAAAAATATAATTTATATACTGCATTATATTTCTGACTGATGAGGAATTTGCACTCTGACTTTTCTCGAGCATGAGGATTCAAGATCTGCAAAAATCTTCCCATCAAGAGAAAAGGGAGTCAACACTGTCAAGGTGATATATAATTAAAGACAAATTCTAATGCTGCCCCATAAACAGTGAATGGAAAATATACGGAGATATGGGCACATTTTACGGTTCATTTGGATGTGAAATACTCAACTAAATTCTGAGTTCCCAAAATCCTTCTCTAATTACCCGTTGAGGAGCTCCAAGTTTTGTGTCTGTTTTGTGACTTCACAGATCAAAGCCTTGGCTTTCTCATTTCTATGTTTGGAGAGATGCTTAAAAAAATCAGTGTCAATAGAATTGTCTTAAGATTACAGAACTAATGCATATGATATGTGTTTTTAGTGTGGCGACTATGTGCTCCTCAGGTCATCACAGTTGATCTAAGACATTGTAAATGTTCAAAACTGCAATTTCCATTCTCTCACCGGCAAAAAAAACAAAACATAAATGGGTAATGAAGATTAGAGGGTGGATTTTCATGTGCAGCATTTATTTTCTACTGTTAAATGCCTTGTTAGCAGCACATCCCGCCACGCTCTCCCTCCCTAGCACGACTTGAGGTAATTGTTTTCGGTATGCATCATTGAAATGCTCCCAGAAAGCAATAAACTGACAGAAAAACAGCAGCAAGACAATGGAGACAACAGCGTCTCAGCCAATCTCCCTCTGTCAGACGAGTTGTTCATAATAATTAGTTTGGCATGTTTGTCACAGATTTTTCATTTTTTTATTTTTCCCATAAATTTTAATGACATTTAGTTTCTGTGTTTTTACTCCGTGTATGTTGTGTGACTTCCAACCTCATTATGATTAGAAGGAGGATGTAGTGGGATTTGGCTAACCATTAATATTTTCTCCAGGGATAGCTAGCATTGAATACAGCGTGAACAGATGTTACCTTCTATCTTTTTCGCAAATGAAAGCAGATTGAAGTCACCAGAGGTGTTCAACTGATTAGAAGTTTCCACAACCTTTTCCAAAGAACTTGCCATAGATTTTCCTGTGAATATTATATCCCAGTTTCCTTTTTTAGTTAGCGGTTTTTCTATTGCCCTGAATTAACCCCGGTTGATTTAAATAAAATATTGAACGCCACTCCGTCTTCTGCTGTCATTATGTAATGATAGTGCTGTCTGGTTGGTTGCGAGGCGGCGGGCTCTGTTGCGGTGCTCAGGGTCACAGCTCGACGGCTGCCGAGCGAGGAGTGGCAGCTGCCTGTGCCTGCAGGGTCCCCGGGGAGCTGGAAGGGGTACCGCAAGAGCGAAAGCCTGGTTCATGGCTAACTGGAGATGTTCCCTCGTCATGCAAATGCTCCTCGCAAGCCCGCCTTACACAAGAACACGCTCTGCCTTATATTTAGAGACGACATTTCAGCTGTATCCGCTGGGGAAGCCTAGTGTAAAGGACTGTGTGAGATTGAGGGAATATAAGCAGGATCAAGATTTGGAGATGTAATATGTAAAACTGGAGAAAGATGCATAAATTCACTGACTTTTGTTACCTTGTATGAAAAGGGCAGGTTAGCAGCCTGGAATAATGCCTAGGAGCTTCTTTTCATGTACAGCTGCACTTAAGTGCACCCACTGCTTTCACACATATACACAATAAAGCACAAGGAATGAGCATTAAACAAATACTCCACCTCCTCCACCTTCCATTGATGGATGTTACATAAGTGACCTAACATTCTCCTTCTGATTTGATTAGCCATGGTAAACCACTCTGAAATCCCCTCGGTCAAGCTGTTTAGTGTATAGCAAGTGTGCAGGGGCAGAGCTGATACAGCAGAGCGCCACGGCTGTGTGCATATAGCTGAGCACTTGCTGATCAAAGGCCAGAGCCAGTCTGCTGGAGAGAAAGCATTGCCCGAGGACAGAGTCTACGCCTGGGGAGAACTGCGGGGGCTTTGAATTATTAAGGAAAAAAAAAGTGATTAGACACGAGAAGCTGAACTTCTGCGTCAATTAACGACCTCTTTTCTATTCAGCTCCCTCCGTCTTTATTTCGTTCTTTCTTTGTGTCTTTCGCTCAGTCATTTTACTGTCCTCTCCTTCACACCCTCGTGTGATCTCACTCTCCGCGGACACACACGCACACACTGGCAGTTCTTCCTCTAAAAGGGAACATTAAACCCTCATAGTTCTCCGATATGTACCCAACTGAGTACTTTGGATCCGTTCCAACTCATTTGTCTGATGTCTCCAAAGCTGATAAAACTGACAAGTCTAGCCCTCCATTCATCAGGTAAAAGTGACCAAGACATTAATTTTCCCTCTAGCTGTTGTTTGAAAGGTGAGGCGCACCGCTGAATTGACAAGAGGATGCTCTCCCACATTCAAATCAGTCAGTGAAACCGTACCCCTCATTAATCGTTTTTCAAAGCCAAATCTCGGGCTTGGCATCGCTTGTTATTTTGACGTGAACAACCTGTGAAAAAAGATGAAACTTCTCTTCAGATATCTGGTTTACAGAGGTGATTCTGAGATTGACGCACAGAGGCTTTTGAGGCTCTACCTTGGCAGTCCTGTCACGACGTGGCGGCTCCATTCATCTCAATAACTCCACTGCAGCTGGGATTAGAGCTTTTGTCAGATGGAGGCCTTTGAGCTTGGTTTCATGTTAATGTTTTTTAGAACTTGCCAGAGGATTTCACTGTACGTAGGTAAATCCTTTCATTTGGGCCAGCAGCTGGAGTCAGTGCAACATGTAATCTATACCTGTAAGTGGCAATGAAGACTCTTGACAAAAGGAATCAGGCGTGGCGGGCAGAAGTGAAGAGGACCGATGCCGGATCTCTTTTGAAATTCCTTGAGTGATCTGCCGTGATGCTTCTCTGCATCCCTAATGCAGACGCAGGAGATGATGAGCTTCAGAATTAATTAGCATTGCAGCCAGTGCGTGTTTGGGTGTGTGTGTGTGTGTATGTGAGGAGCATTGGGGGCCCGCATCAGTATTCCCCTCCAGCTCTTTTCAAGCTCTCCAGAGTTGGCATGTCATGCGGCGTGGGGAAGATAGCTGGCACAATGGATACTTAGGAGATCAGCAGGTCCTCGTTCACAAGGACGTCGACCGCGATTGAAAGCTGAGGAAAAGTTAACCGAATAACAGCTGAGCGAGGGAGTGTGGCTTTTGGCCTCAGATGAACCCGCGTCTGATGAAACGTGTTGCATCTTTAATGTACCCTATCCTTTATTGAAGCGTGCCTCTGTGATGATGCCACTTTTAATGTCAGCTTCAGGGTTGCACCCCGCAGAGACTGACAGGTTTTATAATGACTTCCTGCTGATCCCAAATGAATGCGGCCTCTGTCTGAGAAAGCAAGGGGGATTTGTCATGCATGTAAATTGCCATTTGCCCGTTTGGAGTAATCCAAGCGGAACGGAATACCTCAGGTTAGGGCATCATTAGACTGATGAAACAACCAAGGAAAACTAGCAAAGCCTAAATTCCCCCATAAGCAGCTACAATTAAATATCAGCATTGTTTTGGGGGTTTAATTTAATTTGGGAAAGGTGGGCTAGAATCAAACATCAGCAACTGATACCTTATTATAGTCAGCAGTGCAGAAAGAGATGGCAAAAATAAAATTGTCATAGCAAGAAATACGCCCTTGGCTCGCCCCAACTAATTGGCTGCAGAGTTCCAGTCTGTTTGTTTTTGTGGATCCTTGTTTATTCAGGTACTGCGGCCATGGCCATGATCCATTCACGGCTTCCTCTGTGGCATGTGCCAACCCTCTCACATGCCAGCCAAGTCCACCCACTCCACTGCCCCCTTTATCCACCTGCCACTCTATGTAGCTCATCAAACACAGGAAAAGCCTTATCTTGCCCTGAAACACTGTCTGCCTAAATGAAATGCTCCCACTTTTGTGTGTGCCTGTTCGTGTCTTGGCCCAGTTTCATGTGTGTGTGTGTGTGTGTGTGTGTGTGTGTGTGCGTGCACCTAAGTGATTGCTCTCTGGCTCCTTGTTTCACTGCTCCCCAGGTAATAGGGGACTTGGGAACAAACGGATGCTGAACTGATTGCCTCTTTGCTGTCCAACAAAATGCTCGTGGGGTAAAGTTTTTTTTTTCTTTTTTTTTTTTGTTTGTTTGTTTTGTTCTGGCGAAGTTTTGTTTTCTTCTAGTTCAAAAGCATTAGTCCTCAAAGTTTCTCCAAAGCACTTCCGTTTGGTCACGACATCAGTAATGCCTTATATCTGAAAGAACTAATAAAAATGCCGCACCAGACTGAACCCGGAGACCCTTAGGTATAATGACGAGTACACCTCCGCTATTACTGCAAATAGCTGCAAATGTGACGCTAATTGCAGCCAATTACCACCCTGTTGCCCCATGGTATTATGTAAGAGCTAAATATGTGGAGCCTTGAGCAGGGAGGGAAATGACAGGACTCTAATGTAATCCCCCCCTTGTCTGCACCGAGCAGTAGTTTAGATCAATGATAAAAGAGACGTTGTTATCTGGAAGGGTGCATTATCTTTTCACAGCCCACTGGCTTTTTTTTTCATCTGAGAAAGTGCTACTAGTGGGGGAGCGAGCCAAGGTGAGAGGAAAACCATATCAGAAATCCAAAGACAACATACTGTGTTTACTGAGGGACCTGTTCATTCTTGTTTAATACTAACCACAATGCATTATTATGCATTTTTTGTTGTTTGTTTTATACTATGGCTGCCATAAATCTGATTGTGTATATCAAGACAGCTCAGCTCAGTTTAATCCACCATTATATCAATGTTCTCTAATACATTCAGCTCATATAAAACTTATTGCTGCTAATCATAATTAACTAGCCTATACAACAATAACTACAGCTACACTAACTAGCCACCTTAATAGCTGACTACATTAGCTAGCTGCCCTGTTTCTAAAATCCCAATTGCCACAAAACTATTGTGAATATTTTGCAGCACACATTAATGTCAACACTGAGATAACTGAGACCTGTTTGTCTAGACGTGCAGTGTTTAATAGATTTTGACAGATGCACAAGATCTACAATGGCGTGGCTCAAGCTGAATAACATTAGCCAAATCAGCTGGTAGCATGTATTTGCAAGTTTCAGGGGAGCAGCAATCATCGGTGCTCAGTTTTCATGCATTTTATGCAAAAAAAAATTGCATGTACATGGTATGCCTACAAGTTATGGCAGCTTGCTGACCAGGTATCCCGTTACGGGTATCCGGGTATGGATACCTGGAACTCGATGATTGCTACACAAACTGGGAGAGCAGATTCCAGGTACAACAATGGAGGTTTCTGTCCAGAAGAGTGCAGTCCTAGGAACAGCTGCGCAGAACTCTCAAACTCCCAGGCCTCTGCTAGAGTACCCGAGCTTGAGGAAAACACACCAGCACCATGAGGGGTTTTTTTCATACAACAGTACAAGAGTTTTATTTTTATACAACAGTTTTATTTTTAATTTCACCCAATACATTTCAACTTTCAAATTAGTTTTCACTTCCAAAGTTAAAAGCTAGATGAACTTGACCTGTGTGATGTACATTGAACCTCTATACTGTATATGCCCATAGAACACCATTGTGAAGCTATGACAAAGATCGTCCATTTTCAAATTACTCAACAATGAGGCAGGTGTGTCTAAAACTGTCTTAACCCTTAGGCATGATGGGGAAAAACTACAATAAGTCCCAGGCTGACACTAAGTGGAACTGTCCTTTAATGTTAGTTCTAATCACTGTCTCTTCATAGCTTGATTCTCCACAACTGAATTTCTATTTTATTGTGAGCGTTTCTGATGTGGGAATGCAACTACAGCAGTCAGCTTGCATTACAGCTGTGACGCAAAGTTGCAGCAACGTGTGATTGGATCTGCCCATGACGAGCAGCGAAGCAACTGATACACAAACACAAGAACCATAAAACCATTTCAACCGACCCCTCAAAGGCCAGAGTAGCACCAGCTCCAATTATCTGCCATAAAAGAACACTTTGGGAACACAAACCTGTGCTTCCAGGTTATTGATTTCATAATTAGTCTGTGTAATGGCTTTGCGGTGACGTCAGTGAGCAACATCGCCTGCAGCCTAAATGGATGTGTGTCACCTTGCTGTAATCCGTCTGTTCTGTAGCCTGCGGTGGGAGAACATCAAGGACATCACTGATTCCTCACAGTTGAACCCAGACAGGTGGTGGATGACTTGGCTGCAAAACCTCTTCTTGTAGGTTTTATAAAATTGCATGCTGTCATTTGTGCAGCTGTATTACTGAGCTTCTTTAAAGAGCCTTTTCCAATTTTGTGAAGACTATTTTAAATGGGGTTAATAGTGGAACAGAGAAGGAAAGGGCAGGGGAATAACTTAGTGGACTGATTTTCAATAAAGTCAGCACCACTAAGTTTGCAGGAATGAGTAATGCAGCTGACTGAAACACCACACAAGGCTGTATAGGATTCAGCCGTTTCACCACCATAAATTCAGCTGGACCATTTGCCTTGCTGGAGAAAACACACATTGTAGATTCCAGAGAAAAATGAGACGACTGAGATATTATTCACTTTGCTGAATAACATTATCAAGCAAAATGCACAGCACATATATCCTGAGGCGTGATTTTTCATCTCAGAATTTTTGCCCCGCAAGAGTTGGAATCGTTATTATGTTATTATGGGAATAATGCCATAAAAGTTTCATGGCGGTAACTTATCCCTACTTCTTGTGAATTAATTAGCAGTGTAGATAAGTTCACTGGCACTCACAGTTTTCATGGGAATCTGATGCCATGCTGTACAAAACAGAGGTGGCCCCAGGAGATTACATGACAAGCTAGCATTAGTTACAACTCGCTTCCAGACCATGTGGAAAAATTCATTTGGAAGAGACTCATACAGTATTTAACGCAAACTACTTCTGTCACCAAATCCAGGCTTCATGGATGAGCAGCTTCTAAAGATTACAGTTGCAGCCCGGTTTTGTTGCATGTACCATTTAGTAAACTGCAAACATGCAGACATTGAGAGCACAAGCTCCTTCTGCCTCGGTTTGATTTCAGCTGAGCTGCAAAACACGGGGCATCTCATTTGCAACTTGCCAGGTGTGCAAATCTTTTTAGGAAGATACTATAATATATGCATGAGATGGAAAGTGTTGCTTGTTAGCTTTGATAGTCTGATAATTTGGATTTGTGGCTACATCTATGCTCTCCTGCTTCACTACATGATTTGATGCATTTTAAAAAGATGAAAGCGTAACATAATGTGGAAATAAGGTAGGTAAATGTGGAATAAAATCACAGTCAGCATGCATAAGCTCCCTCTCTCATGCACATACACAAGCACTTTTTACGAGGTCTCATTACTTGCCAGGTCTCCATCTCTCTCTCTTTGCCATTGATCCACAGTGTCCTGCCCCCAGCATGACTTGTTCTTCCTCTCTGTCATCCACATGCAGGGTTTGATCAACACTTGCTGTACACAAGTCTCTCCGGAACAAAAGGAACTCCTACCTGCTGCCAGCTGCTCTGGGACACCGTATTTTGTTCCTCTGTTCCTCAGCATGATGGGGACAAGCAAGCCTGTGGTGCTGTCACTCAGCCCTTTCTCTCTCTCTCTCTTCCTATCCCTGTGCCTGTGTGTGTGTTCACCAGAGAGCATGCTACACAGGGATGAGAAAGACTTTAAACAGCTGTGTGCAGGCAGAGGCAGCGTTTTGGGGTCCCTAAAGAGACCTTGATGTACTGTGGCACAGCACAGCCACATGCAATGTTATTTTCCAGACCAGCGTTTACCACATTTAATTAGATTTCATATTCATTAGGAGCATTTCGAGCGGCTGACAGCGTGCCAAACAAGCCTTGGATCTAGGCATGAGCCCTTGTTATGGAAGACGCCCATGATATAGCCTAGCATGCACCTTGCTGCTGCCATCTGCTACCTCTCTTCTGCTTGCCTGACAAGAGTCGTGTTTGCATAAAAATATTGTGGCTGCCCCGCTACCCAGTCTATGTTAACATAAGGCTGGTGCCGTGTCAGACATAATACGCTCCTGCATGAATGACAATGAACATAAACTGTGTCTTTATTTGTTACATTATCTGCCGTGTGCAGTGTATTTGTCCCTGTCCAGCTGGCCAAGGGTTTAAAACTAAGAGAAAAACATTATAAAACACCAGAGGCAGGCAAACTTTGGGTTTCTCTTTGTATTCAGCTACTGCAGGTAGCCTTGCTGTGAGCAGATTTGTGGCGAGGGAATCCTTTATTATCTATCTTCTGACATTGGATCCTGTACCTTTGCAGAGGTTGTTTATTTCAGGAAAAATATTGATCAGAAAGGTTTCAGCTGAACGTTTTCCTTTTGAACAATCCATCTGAGAAATTCAAACCCCAGTAACTTGAAATTATTTTCGTTTTTTGCTACATCAAAAGGACAGTGTCTACCTTGTTTCCCCTACAAAAGGAGAATTCCTAATGTGGATTCTGCAACATCAAATTAGGCAGCTCTTTGAAGTTGCTTATGTAAGATGATAAAACCAGTTTTAACATTATCAACTGCATCAATATGTTTGCA
>OMLF01018314.1:31488-52586 GCA_900302615.1 Holocentrus rufus
AGGGGTGGGGGGGGGCAGAAAAGGGGCAATCAATTTGATTTTATTTTATTTTTTTTACTTACAAACGAAAAAACGCAAACCAAAGTGAATTTACCAGCTATTTGAAATCCAGTGGGGACTGACTGTTGGCATTGATATGGTGAGCAAAAACATAAGAGCTAGAGGGAGCTCTTTGACCAAAATTCAATTGCCAGAGTATCCCAAGGAGTATCCCAACCTTCCAAAAACTGAACAATGTGCTTCTGAAAGATATGAACCAGAAGAAAGAAAAAGCCTGGTCCCTGCGTGTACAGTTAGTAGCAGGGTCTGAGGCTCCCGAGGTCGATGTTGCACCTTTGAGGTTGCAGTGGAGTCAGCTTAAGGCTTTGTAAGCCCAACATTTATTTTATAGGAGATATAAACATATATGTATACTTTAACTTGTTAATCTTTTTATTGTGGTTGTACAATATTCCCTGATGGCCTGCTCTGGCCGCTGAGTGTTATATAGAATCCTGAATGGATATCAAAATGAAAGAAAAAACAAAAAGACAAGAAGAGAAGTGATGAAATTGTCCATTGAGGGAGAGGGGGGACTTTGATGGGGGAATCCTGTTTGTTGCAGTTTGTGGGACTTCCGTCGCTCTCCCTTGTCCCCTTCTTAAAATGTTACACACGCTGGTCACACACACACAGTTCCTCCACCGCACTGCTGTGGTCACCATTTGTTCTGAGGACAGAAACACAATGTATTGAGCAGAGAAGGAAGATAAGAGGCTGCTACGCTCTTTGGATGAAAAGGTCTTACTGGCACTCCAAAATCAATTACCTACTCTAATGAAAACCACGGAGCCATAACAGACTGAAATTTCATATGTCAGGAATAAAGACTTTTTAAAAAAGGTTTATGAGATACTTTGAGTGGCTACACTTAGTGATTTGGAGGGCCTAAGACTGAAATGTAATATGTAATATGGACAGAAAGCAGACAAATTTAATTTAATCCTTAAATTGATGTCCTATTGCATTTTTAAGGATTAAGAAAAATGTTAACATATCTACAATACAGTATTTGGACATTTCCACATTTTTTCTTGTTGTTTTGGCACAACATTTCAACACACTGCATTTCAAATAAACAACAACTACCAGACAAAAACTAGGTAGAAAAATTAACATAAAGGTGTCATATTTAATGTTTGGTACCAAATCCATAGAATTTGATGACTGCCTGAAATGTTCCATCCATAAACATCCTGAGACACTTGGTATCTTCTCCACTGATACACTGCCAGGCCCGTACTGCAGCCATATTCAGTTCTTGCTAGTTTGGGGCGCTCTCTGTTTTCAAGCAGGTATTTAGCAAGTGAAACACATGCCCAACTGTAATGATGTCGGGTGTTTGACTTGGCCAGTTTAGAACATTCCACTTTTTGGCCCTAAAAATTCCTTGGTTGCTTTTGCTGTAGTGTATGCTTAGGATCACTGCCCTGCTGCTTTCTTCTTAGTTTTCATAAACAACAACTGACTCCAAATGCAAATGTCACAACTAGAATCAACTCTAGACCTTTTGTTATCTCTCTTGTGCACAAGGTAATGACAAAACGACACACAACAGCCCAGAAACAGCTGCCAATCGCCCAATTAGTTCTCCCTAAAATGGGAGACTATGTATATAACAGGCTGCAATTAGATGGTTCACCCAATATGGATATAAATATCCTCTAATTAAAGTTGACAGTCTGAACTTTTATTATTTTAAATGCAAATGTGGAACTGCACATAAAACTTAAGGACTGAGCTGTTGTGTGTTCTTTATGCTGCTTGTTGTTATGCTATGCTGCTTATGTTTATGCTTAATACCTAATGCTACCTGTCAGAGACTGCTGTGGATTAAGGATTAATTACTAGCCCATATCTAAAGTGAGACTGCTCCACTGGAATCAAATTGGTCAAAGAGCAATATGCAAGTCCCTGCACTGCACTCCTAACTTTCTGAGCGCTGGACAGTTGTAGGCATCTCCGTTTAAAAAGTCAAGTTACTGCTCAAAAACACCATTACTGGCACATGCAAATGGAGCAAAGTTTTGCTTGTGTTTTCACAGCAGGAAGCTCTTTCTGATTGAGTGCAGTGTGACTGGTTTTAGTCTGTGCATCGCCAAATGACAGCTGCACAGCCAGCCTCTAATGTGATGTGAATATGACAAACTTGAGATTTTAAAAAAAAAATAGATAAAAATAATAAGTTTAAAAACTTTTCAAAAATCTTCTTTCGAACAAGTCTTTCTGGGCAGGCCACCCATGTGAAGAAGCTATGGAAAAACTGCCTATAAAACAATTTTTAATCAGAATTGTTTTGTAGTCAATTATAATATCTTTAAAGAGTAATATAAGTAGTACTATTTTTTGGTCTTACGCCAAAATGAGGTTGTTAAATGGCCTGCCAATAACCGAGTCATCTCAGTTTCTCTCTGCAAATATAGTCAAATTCAACTCAATATATGCCAAATAAGCCAAATGGAATCTCTTATCACCCTTTGAAACAATTAAAGAATAAAAAAACATTTTGTTACAAACCAAACTTGGCTCATTGGCTCAACCATGGGAAAATCTGGCACAAAAGTTAACATCATGTTCATGAACTTCCTGCAATAGTCTTACCTATGTTAGCTTCTTGGCTTTGTTGTAGAGTGAATCCACGACTTTGCTCATATTCTGAATAGTTTCCAGAGCTGCTTCATATGTTTTGTCCACTGGGGGCTCCTCAAATATGATCAAGACACCTTCGCCTTGATCAAGGATTCCTGCAGTAGTGTCATGAAAGGTACTTTTAAATATTACAATACACTATTGACTTCAGCTCTCCCTATACAAACTGCTAATTGTACAGGAATAAATATTTTCACTATTATTGAGCAGAAAATTCCACTTACCATGAAACTTCTTATCCAGGATCATCTGTGATAATTTCCTTTCAACATCCCCCTAAAAGGTGAAAACACATTACACATTTACACTTAAAGGCATAACACCGATGTTAATTTCAACAATCAACACAAGACACTTTAAGGAACAGAAACATCCATACCTTTGACAGTTTGATGAGACCTGATATGTGTTCTATCTGAAAACAGAAGGAAAGGGATGTTAAATTATGCCAGTTCTAAATAAACCTGATAAAAGGTAATCAGAGTTTGTCGACAGCACCTCTTTGTCAGGGATTAAACCAGGAAAGTTCTGGAACTGGTCAGACTCTCTACCTCGAGGTAAACCTGCCTTCAGCTATATGTCTGATTACTGAATCTCCAAGACTGAGAGCAGTAAAATATTCAACAGATTAAAATTTAAAAAAATAACAGCAGCTTAGCGTTATTATTGTTAGGTGAGGTTTGATTTCTACTCTGAAGCATGAGGATGCTCTACAACACCACTGGTTGTATGGCCCTAGGGTAGCGGATGTGCAAATGGGTAATTGTTTGAAACACTATATGGGACGGGATTAAAATTACCCCGAGATGTCAGGGTGTCAAATACGCAAACGAAGTTCTGCTGAATTTTTGTGAGGTATATTTAACCACAGGAGCCAGAGAAAATGATGATATGCTGGTTCCAGACAGCATAGAATTTCCCTGGTCCTGAGGTAGAATTACCCATCACCAGATCTCTTCTGGTAATACTAATACAGTGAGACCAAACAGGGCTTAAGACAATATTTGTGCTGAGATGTCAGAAACTTGAGACCATCTTGAGGTATAAGAAAATCTGAACATTCATGACCTGGCACTAAAACCATTAATGTTCCATCATACAGCGTCACAGTGGCTACATTCCTTAGTCAAGCGAGGCCAAGCTGGTCTTTACCTGTACTCTGGAGAACGGTTCAATGACTCGGATGAGGTTCTGTTCCAGCAGGTTGTCATACAGCTTGGCCAGGTGAGTGCTGATGATGGGGTCGTCTCGCAATTCTGCTCTGTACTCTGTGAGGGCCTGGAAGACACAAAAGTTTCATTGAGAAAAAAAAATGCCAGCACACTGAGGCAATTTGTGCTGCATCTTACTACATAAAACATTATTGCACAACATTTGGAACAACAGTCATAAACCACAGCAGTCATGGGTATCATAAAACAGCGGGCAGCAGAGGTTCGTTTTTCTCTGTGTAATACTCAGCTGAGGAGGAGAGCAGAGGCAGTGGAGAAAATGAGACAACGAAAGCTGAAAGAAGCTTTCCACATGAGCATGAAGAGCCATTAACAAAGATTTGATCTGACGAAAAAGGTTATTACCTTTTCAAAGTCTGCTAATGATCTGTTCTTGCTGGCCTGGGCAACACATTTCAGTGCATCTGTCTGGAGAGAGCAATACAAAAGGGAGGAAATGGAAGTGTCACTCTAGAGAGAAAAGTTAAACGATTTTGTTTATCAGCACAGAGCTGAGAGATGTCATCTGCTTTAAGAACA
This sequence comes from Holocentrus rufus, assembly GCA_900302615.1. Lineage (NCBI taxonomy): Eukaryota > Metazoa > Chordata > Actinopteri > Holocentriformes > Holocentridae > Holocentrus > Holocentrus rufus. Next base: position 35,928 of record OMLF01018314.1, read on the forward strand.
GTCTGGGCAGAATTGGCTTTAAGAGTTTCAAATACCTGAAGGAGAAACATTTGATTTAACTTCTCAGGTGCTGAAGCAGTGTCAAAAACTTGCTAAATTACACAATGCAACCAAAAATATGAAAACTGCAATATGAACAAATGCAGTTGGAAGAAGCAATTTTTTTTTTACTTTTAATCTTAAGGTGCTCTAATGGTCTTCTAAACAAGGAAAGGGTTCTTGTACAGAATTCCAACATTATAAATAAACTTGTCTTTGATTTTACTTTGTCATTAATATTTAAAAGCAACTGACACATCACCATTTTAAATTCATCCTTCATTTTGCTGTTTCTTTTACAAAAGCTGAAAAGAAAGAAGCTTCATGTAACATCTGTAATAAGAGTGATGAGTTCTTGCCTGGCGACCGGCGTACCGCAGGGCCAGTTTACCGCTGATCAGGCCTTGCACCTCCTCTGGCCTGAAACAGAAGATGAAAAGAAAACAGCCAAATCAGAGGGCTGCAACCTCTAAACTGTTACCGTAATTACTGGCAAAGCTGCCCACTGACACTGAGTCACCATACAGCCCATGCACCATCTTTTCACTGCCCACATGCAGACTCAAGACAACTGTTAAGTGAAACCCTTCAACTCAGATGGGGCATTTGCTTTCGCTTGCCCAGAATATAAGATGAGAAGATCTTTCACTTTGAGTGATTCTAACAGAATACCAGGCATGCCAAATCAACCACAGAGAGGCTCTTGAATTTCAAATAACAACAGATGGTCCGCTGAGTTTTTTAGCATCACTCACGAGTTCAGCACAATCTTGCAGAGAAGCATGTATTTGAGTGCTGTGATGGCTCTGGGGCTGTCGATGGAGTCGTAGCCCTCGAAGGCCTCAAAGAAGTAGGAGTAGGCCGTTTTCCAGTCCTTTTCCTCTGCCGCATGGATGATCCCTGCAACAACAGAGATGACACAGTGCCACAGTTAACAGATATGGCCAAATACTAAAAAAGTGAACTTGAAAAACAAATTTATTAGGATCAACTACTTTTGAAATGCGACAAACAAATACTGCAGAACCTCAGCTGGATACAACAATATTCTGTCAGCACCTCTGATCATAACATGCTAAAAATGGTTAAACTCTACAACATTTCTCTGTTACTTCTGTATTTAAAAAAAGTAAGTAAAAAAAATAGAAACACAGGAATTGAGATTTTATCATTGTAGATAGCCTCGCATGTCTCCTCTAATGGTGGGAGAATTTCAGCATGTGTGTTTAAAATTGTGGGCCTGACATTTATTGCGCATTGTCTGATGAAGACCTCTTACATTCACAGTATTGCACTTTAAAGCAGGATGAGTCAAGAATTAATGTATTTTTTAATTCGCTCTTCCGCTGTAATGTCTTTACTTAATATGGTACCACAGCTCTGTCTTCAACACATACACACTGTCTAACTTGGGAGATGACGGCTAATGTAAGACAGGAAGCGTCACTGGTGAGTGAATAAGTCACTTGTTAGGTGTTTTGTGTTAAAATTTTACTCTATTTGGCACTTTATTCTATTAACACTCAATTACTCTTCTCTTTATAACTGCTGATTGCGCAGAGCATTAAAATTCACTTAACTTTATTATGTAACACTGTGACTCACAGGCAATCACACCCTTTTCAAATGTGCACAATAAAGTTGGCAAAACAAAAATGCTTACCCAGTGTCTAAATGATATAAAATGTTCTTTCAAGGCAACCTGCCATGGATTTAAGGCTATCTTGAAATTTTTCCAACATTAAACAAAAATACATTTATGCTTTTTCTTAACATATACAAATAACAGAAATAAAAGTTAGACACAGTGCAGTTAGGCAGTTATCAAATAGATAGGTCAAAGCATTTATAATGTGTTTTGTGTACGACGCTTTGGATAAAAGCATCTGCTAAATGCCAACTCTAAGTGTAACTGTATAATGTAAACATGGAAAACACTTTATGTTTAAGACTTAAATTTACTCAGATTTCCATGTGATGATCAAACCAGGCTAATTCTTTGTTAACAGAATTTATAGGTCTCTGTGCCAAGCTGTTGACAAGCTGCCTTATCATGAGCTTGATATGAATAATAATGAGTCCTGCCTCCAGCCTCATGTTAGAAGCACGATGCATGAGCCAATTGGTCCTCTTATGGAACAGATCTTGGTCAAATGGTATTTGCTGACATGTTTGTTATCAGGTTGGGAAAGCCATCTGACCTGACTGCATGTCCAGCGCTGCCTGGAGCTTTGGGGGACAGTAGATGGCGTTGGCGGTCGTCCTGGCGGAGGTGAGGGCTGCGCGGGCCTTGGGCAGGTTACTGAGGGCGTGGTACGTCTTACTCTCCAGCAGCTGAACCTCCACCAACAAAGCTTTGTCGTCCATCTTCTTCAGCTCCTGGAGCAACTGGGAGCCTGAAGAAGAGTGAAAGAATGTCACACTCGAAGCTGTTTATAACTTTGTAAAACATTTTCCTGACAGCTTAGTAAACAGAGCGTAAACGAATGGCTTCTAGTGCTGGGGCCTCATTTATAAATGTTGCACATGCACAAAAGCAGTGCGTGGATCACACAAATGTTGGGATTGATAAAGATCCTACTTGAAGTGCACTATGTGAGTACCTCAATAGAAACTTATTCACATGCACACATTTTGAGCAGAAATGGCAACTGCAATGATCATAATTAATCAATTTTTAAGTCCATTTTTAAAATTGATTCATTCTCCACCATCACTCCCATGGTGTATTTATTTATGTATTTAGAGGAACATTGTAGGAATAATAGGTATTATAATAGGTATTATAGGCTTATAAAACATAACTTCCTCTTGAAAGAGGTGTTGTTTGGTAGATCAGACAAGGTCTCACATCACGTTCTCTGAGTTGTGTATAAACAAGTCAGTAATATCTGCATTCTTCGTAAGGCCTTTTCAGCGTGAGACAGAGGCTGTCGTGTCCCAAAAAGAAAAAACATTTTGTCTGTTCATACAAGCAGAGCAATGACTCACCAAGTGCCAAGGCCTCCTGGTATCTTTTGGTGTCAAAATAGAGTGAGATCAGTCGCGCCTAGGGGAGAGAAGAGAGGTTTCTGTTAGACAAGCAGAAAGCAATCGTGCCACAAGCTTACCTCCAGACAGCCATATGCCAATAAATCATCACATAGTCTATCAGTATATCCCAATAAGTGGGTCAGAAGCACACTGCAGTGCCTTTGGGACTGCGCTCTGATGTGTAACTGTGTCAAATTGTAAGAAAACTGGAGGAAAAAGTGAACTGTGACTTTGTCAATCTTAAATTACTTCACCAAACTTTTTGAACTTTGATCTAGCAGCTCATTTATTTTGTACTCATTTGCTGGAAAAGGAAATCACTCGAAACAGACTGGAAAAGATTACAAGAGACCCAGTTAAACTACTGGACGTGATCTATTATCGCTAAATATTCTATGCAAAAGGAGAGCCACGTCTAAATTTTAGACCACTCTGAGTTGTGGATAGCCCTAATAGTGTTCAAGTATTAGCGTGGATTTTTCCTTAAGAGTTCTCAGGTACATACTGCAGTCACTCCTAGAAAAAACTTCTTTTCATTCAATTCCTCCCACCCGTGTTATCAATAATGAATCTTCTGAAGTCTCTTTACTTCCTGGGCCTGTCTGAGGAAGGTCTCTCTTTTCAGCCTTCGCCCACTCAAGACACAGCGCAGTTACACAACATAAATCTTTTTTTGTTCTAGTGATGAACTGTGTACTTTAAGAACTCACTTGAAACTCACTTGAGTAGTAAGGATTTTGTGATCTGACTAATTTTGGTCATGTAATTTTATTCAACATTAAAAAAAACAAACAAACAAAAAAACAATATGTATTATTTTAAAACTTATCAGTCTAATAAAATATCATAGTTTCATTCATATTTGCAACAAATAGTAAAGTTATGTCTACAAAGAAATGTTCTGTCATACTGCTCAGTTTTTGCTCTTGTCCTATACTGGTGTTGTTAACTGAAATCCTCCTCTTCCACCACTGGTGTTACCTCCAGAGCCTGTCGTAGGAAAGTCCTCTTCTCAGCCTTGGCCCACTCAATGCACTCAAGACACAGCTCCACCTCTTGTCCTGTTGCTGCCTCCATGTCCAGAAAGAGGTCCAGCAGAGAACGGACCAGCCGGGCCGCCTTGGCTTTGCTGATAGATATCAGGAAAGGCCTCACAAATTTCAGCAGACCGCCTAGTTCTGGAGACCACCACCACAAGAAATATGATGAGAATATTTAGGAAAATGGAAGAATACATTGCAAAACATTAGCAAGTTGGCACGAGCTCTGTTATTATTATCTTAAAGTTCATTTGGCATTGCCAGTTGAAACTGAAACCTGCTGACTTTGGCAACCTCTTGACCTCATGGTAGTATTTTACTACAACTGCTGTCACAACGAGACTCCTCCCCAAAGAGACTTGTAACTACTGTGTCTACTGTATGGAAAAAAATGCTTGGCAAACAGCTAGCAAGGCAGTATTTTACACATGAGCTTTGGAATGTACCATGTTTTCCTGCTGCTAACAAGGCGATCATTTGCTTTTGCAGTAATACTCTGTCACCATTATTTTATCACAATGCGTATTTGCAACTGTAGCTGTTAATCTATGTGTGACAAAAAGATATGTTTGCTGGCAAATATTTTAGCTCCAGATAGATTAGCAAAGCAGTTTTGCCTTACAAATGTGGAGTTTGTGAAGCTAACAGATTAATAGGCTACTATGACACTAAAGGGACAGCTAACCTGTGGGATCATAGAGTGAATCTCATTTTCTGGAATTGGCTTAAAGTTATGGTTATCCTGATTTTTCCAGCACTGTCTGCAGTAACTTCAACTACAAGAAACAGATGATGCTGCACTCCTAGTTAGTTTCTGTGGGACTGGACAGCATCTGTTTGCCTATTACGCTTTCATGCTGCACATTAGTACAGTGAGGTAGTCCTCTTCCCGTGTTGGTTGAGGCCCTTTCCTTATGCAATAAGTCAGTCCTGCACATTTCATGCCAAGTTGGACCCCAGGACGCAGATTAAACACACAGAAAGCAACACATAGAATAAACTGATTTTCACTGTGATGATGGCATTTTATACAGTCAATAAACTATTCTATCAAAATTAATTTCAGAATGATATAGAGGTTGATACAGAGTTTCTACATGTGAGGGCTTTGAAAAAGAAAACTAAGCATCTGTGGCAAATGAGTGAATGAACATGTGAGGGAGTGAATGAATGACTGACAGCCATTACAGAAAACAACTTGTCAATCAAAACCTACAGCAGAGAGTAATTATGCTTACCTGCAGCCTGTCCTGTCTTGGCCAGGAGTGTCCCCAGCTCCAGGATACTCTGTTCTTTAACCCTGACAGCTTCCTCATCATTTTCTTGAACATCTCTCCTCACTGTCAGGACAAGGCAACAAGTTAAAGTAACACTTTATTTGGATAGACCAATGTGGATACTCAACTCATTTTCACGTGACAAAAAGTAAATATTCAGCAAAGCATAATTTTCCTATTCACATTTCTATAGACTATGTAACCCTAACTGACCCCTTTTCTAATTACTCCCACAGATGAACCTAAACCAAGACACACATTATCCATAGACTACCATTCACGTTATGTGTACCACCTGAAGCTGAGCAGATCTTTTAGGGACAAATTACAAACACCTGACTGTAAGTTTATTATCAGCATTGCGCTATCCAAATAAACTGTGGCCCAACTTTATACTGAATCTGGGAGGAAAAAAACTAGTATGATGAGGCAATGTGTCTAAAATTGTAGGTTGCATTGTTCTGAATCCCCAAATGACAAGAACGCAATTTTATTTTAGTTGATACATCTGTGTGCCAAAGTGAGAGATTTATTTAATTTACTCAGTGTAAGCCATGGGATTTTCAACCTCTGGAAACCCTGTATTGAGTTAGTCTTGATACAGGGCTTATGGTGGCACAGAATCTGATGTAGCTCAAATAGTATTACTCCATAACAGGCCCTCACTACAATATGACAACCATGTGCTATGTGTCAAAATGTTTCAAAAGACCAGAGGAACAAAGACTGAAGCAGGCCTGTTTGTCAGCTAGTAGGCTAATGTGACAAGGCAATTTAAGGACAGTGACGCCCATGGGGAACGGTAGCTTGCTCCTTACAGTAGACTGTCTATATAATTTCTATTGCTTGTCACGCTGTATCGCCACAAATATGCAAACATTCCTGGTCTAATTATTTAATTTGTCTATTAAGGTTTCTAAAACAGGTAATCGTTACATATGCATTAACCTTGCCTGGGAGCAGTCTAATAAGATACTTGCTAAGTTAGGATGTGTCAGAGAATCTTTTGACAACAAGCTAAAGACGTTAGCTAACGTTACAATATTTGTGCTAACCCAGCTAGTAAGCCATCTCAAGTGTAACATTTAGGTAGCTACGGAACAGGAATCAGTAACATAAGACCTAATTAGCTTGTCTAAAACATAACATTACTGAAAACTGTTATATTTTGCATGCTACCCACGGCGGGCCTAATGTTAGCAAAATTGCTAACTAGCTAAATAATACCACTAGCTGTTACTGTTATCCCACCATTCAACAGTGAGTCAGCAAGGCACACGGACCGGCTCTTGCCAATGAACAGCACTAGCTAGCAAGCTAACCTAGCAACGTATCACTGGTTGCGAAATGTGAAAATACAGTCATATGAAAAATAAGGTTTATCTAAAAACCCTATTTAGCACTTACCTATTGAATGGAGAATATCAATAGAGGCGTTGCGATCCGTGCTAATGAGAGACTGAGCTCTCTGAAATTCAACCACTGCTGCAGCCGCCATCTTCCCTATTCAAATGCTGCTTGTGTGAAAACTACGTGCGAGGGCTACGTTACGTAGCGTATGTTACGTCAACACACCACTTGCTTGTTGGGATTTAAAGACATTTCGGGAAATGTAGTCAAATCAAACATATCAAAAAGGCCTTGTCCGTTTACATACTTCATAGACCTCTTCTCTTATGTACAAGACGTGCATGTTATTCTTAACTACTCTAACTAAAACGGACCTGTCGTGGTCAAAATCTGTCATAGTGAGCTTTTTGTAGAGGAATTGGCGAGGGGCCCTTTATAAACGCATTTCTTTTATACACGATATACGCTGTCATTGAGGATAAAGAATGTCTGCAAAAATTACAGGCTACCGATACAGCAAGTACTCACTGAAACAGTCAATTAAGATCGACCGCGTTTTTTCAACAATAGCAAATAAAGTTAGACTTGTTAGAATTACTTATTAATTTTTCATAGGCTTGATTTAATTTTTGTTTAACAGGTTTATGCATATCACATTTTAGCCTTTAGATTCCAGTCAAATCTTTCTGTCTCTGGGAGCTTCGGTCATAGTAGCCTAATAGTAGAAATAGTAGAAATTAAAAGCAGAAATTAATTTCAGAGGGATACTATGCAGCAGCACGTTAAGATACGATACTTGTAAAGGTGGAAATAAATAAAGCATCTGAAATAATATCACAAACCATCAAATGACACCAAAACTCTCCATTGCAACCCACACTAATAAAATTGTTTTGGGTGTGTCAGCAGCTCTTTATGGGATACTAGGCATTTAAATGAAGAATAAATGTACATTAGTAAACAACTTAATGACAAAATGAAATATGAAAGAAAAACATTTTATTGGCGTTTTTTGCGTGCGGGAAGAATCCTAGCTCCGTCGTATGACAACATGACATCACATGGCATCAATAGAGGAAAGTTATAAGCTGATAAGTACACTGTTGAGTGCCTATGGGGATATTCTAGTGATACCAAACAAAAAAACAAATATATACACATACACATATGCATTCCAATTCCAATTCCAAGTTCCAAGGAATTTTACTGAAGTTAATGTCACTGTTGTTTTTCAAGCAATGGATGATGAGTTCACTGGGTTGTATTTGCTTGTGTGACTGTTGTGACTGGGCGGAGTTGTTGAAACAGCAGCGCGGACAGAGCACAGAGCGGCGCCCCACCACCGCCTTTGCGTCAGCCGTGCTCGCACAGTCAGTGACAACACACAGCAACGCTCGCAGCATCCGCATCTCACGGCCAAGAGGACCAGTAGCACATCTTCATCTCAGCATCCATTCCACAGTTGCCTACCATCGTCTGCACATCACCACTACCAGGCGTGTTTCCCCCCTAGTTTTCCTTTTACCCGGATCGGATTGTTTTTGTTTGTTTCATTCGTAGGCTATTCTCCGGGATGGTTTATGTTTTACCTTGAATCGCGTCTTATAAGGAATTAAGGGCTGCTTGAGACGTGGAGCATCGCTGCAGCGCAGTTATTTTCACATTAAGCAAACGATAAACATCTGGTAAGTATCCGGGGTCTGTTGAATTTTGGTACTAATTTGTACCCCAAATTTAGTACTTTTAGATTGCAGTGGTTTTTAGAGATACCAGAGATGCGAAGCTATGTCGTAAGAGGTATTTGTGGATTAGTTGGAAGAAACGGAGATGTGAAGTTTAATATAGTCTGCTGGTTATATCAGTGTTCATCGCGAGCAAGCATACCATAAGGGAGTCCAAAAGGATGCTTATTTGTTCATTATGAAGCCACCGCCTATTACGGAAAGCATCCTCATTTCGACGCAGACGCTCAGTTTCAGCACCATGGAGAGCGCTGGTGTACACAACTAGATATCGCAGCAACCTGCAAAGCACATATTCCCATGGATATCAGTCTAATAAAGTTAAATTCGTACTGGATGATTTAGATTTTATTTTCCAGTATTGCAAAATCAATAATTAGACTGATAAAGGGTGATGGAATGAACGACTAAGCTCCCTTGAATCCTGCGCAAGAGTGCATCGTCGATCCACTGACTGTTTGTCTTTGAGCATAAGTACCCTGCTGGAGAAAGGAAAAAAATAGTGTTCTGGAAAAGATATATTTCTGTTGGCTGGTCTGATTTCAGCCACGCCAGACTGCATGGCCTTGGCTCTATGCATCCATAGGCTCAGTCCTATAGGCAGGAAACGCACTTATTTTGGTGTTTACGTTCCAGGCTTCCATTTTAGTGAGAGGGGTGTGCTGGTGTGTCGTTCACTCTGACTTGTCGGCCATTGCCCCTTTAAGCCCAGATCTCTTATTATAAGATGCTCATGAGTTAACGTGTGAGCAGTAGCTGTTCTAAATAGTTAATGGACAATCATTCGTCACAATGTTTTTATTTTATACTCCATGTCAGTTCGTCAGGGAATGTATAGGTTGTGGTAAAATTTTACATTCAAGTGTCTCAAATGGTCTGCTGATTACATTGATTACTTGCAGAACGGAGGGATCTATACTGTTTTGCATTAATTACTGTAGTATAAGCTGTATGCTGATCCATTCTACCACTTACTGACTCAAATCAATATTTCTAAGAAGCCAGGGAGAGACAGAACCTGGTTTAGCACACAGCATATGGAAACTGAAGAGATAGGCATAACTGTATCTCATGTAATATTAATAACTGAAGCTCTAATGTGGAATCAAAATATTTCCAATTACCATTCACTAACAATTAAGTTAAAGCAAGAGATTGATCATGGATGTGTTCTCTTTCCAACAGTCACTACTGGCCATCCAGCGACGTAGACAGAGAGCTGAAATAAAGCAGAGACTCTTTCAGTGGAGGTGATCTGTGTCTCCTCAGAGAACAGTTTAGATGTCTGAGACCAACAGCAGCCTGTAGCCCGGGTCTCCCAGCTCCCAGAAGCATTGAGGCATTGAGACCCTCAGGATCTCCCCTGGCAGACACTCTTCTGACCCAGCGCGGCTAAAGCCCCTGGACACCTCTCGACAGTCACCATGGGAACCGTGCTGTCTTTGTCGCCTAGCTACCGAAAGGCAGCTCTCTTTGAAGATGGACCAGCCACCGTGGGCCACTACACAGCTGTCCAGAACAGCAAGAATGCCAAAGACAAGAACCTGAAGCGCCACTCACTCATCAACGTGCTACCATGGAAGCGGATTGTGGCGGTGTCGGCCAAGAAGAAAGGCTCCAAGAAGGTGCAGCCCAACGGCACCTACCAGAACAACGTCACCCACCTCAACAACGAGAACCTGAAGAAGTCGCAATCCTGTGCTAACCTGTCCACCTTTGCCCAGGATCAGAGCACTCCAGCCCTCACCAAGAGCTCCAACAACACTGCGTCATCTGTCAAGAAGGCACCCCTGACCAACTCCAATGTGGCCCCCGGGACTCCCAAGAGAGTCATCGTCCAGGCCTCCACTAGTGAGCTGCTGCGCTGCCTTGGGGAATTTCTGTGCCGGCGTTGCTACCGGCTGAAACACCTGTCACCCACTGACCCAGTGCTGTGGCTGCGCAGCGTGGACCGCTCTCTGCTGCTCCAAGGCTGGCAGGACCAGGGCTTCATCACCCCTGCCAACGTGGTCTTTGTCTACATGCTGTGCCACGACGTGGTCTCCTCAGAGGTGGCCACAGAGCACGAGCTGCAGGCCGTGCTGCTCACCTGCCTCTACCTGTCCTACTCCTACATGGGCAATGAGATCTCCTACCCGCTCAAGCCCTTCTTGGTGGAGAACTCCAAGGAGACCTTCTGGGACCGCTGCCTGTCCATCATCAACATGATGAGCGGCAAGATGCTCCAGATCAACTCTGACCCGCACTACTTCACCCAGGTGTTCGCCGACCTGAAGAACGAGAGCCAGAAGGAGGAGGAGAGGAGCCGCCTGCTCATCGGCTTGGACCGGTGAGGGGACGATGTGGGGGAGGAGAGGGGTCAGGGGAGGTGGGGCATACTCCAGTCTGGCATTTCAAAGTTTCAAAGCTTATTTGTGATACTATTTATTTATTATTGTCCAAACTGCGGAGGGAGAAAGCCGATTCTGAAGTACTTGACATTTACAACAACTGTGCTATGTATTTAATAAGAGTGATATGACAGTTCAAGTGTTAGCTGGGGGTGGTAGGTGAATTTTGAAGGTTGTATGAGGGTTATTTTAACTGATTTGTATCTAAAATGTTTTCATTGTGTTGGAGGGGTAGCAATTGCAATGGTCACCAAAAAGGGGGCGTGGGTATTTTGCTCGACAAAGAGCAGCAGAGCACCCTTTTTGCCTCTAGTACTTAAAAGGCCAAATTATATTTTCAAACGAGCAAGGAATGGATTGATTTTCTGTAAACCTGAGAATGAAAGCTTTTTTGACAATGATACTTAAACAAAAAATGCCAGACTCGGGTACATCCTTTGCTAACATACAGATATATATCCTTAGAAAATCCTGAAAAATCCTGAAAAAAACAATTCAGACAAAAAGACAAAAAAATAATAATCAAAAAAAAAAAAGTAGAAAGGGAAGCATAATTCTACAGCAATGAATGTGGAGAGGACTGAGGCTGCTGCAGCCTGCCAGTGACCTTCTGACTGTTTGACGATGTGATGTGCACTGCCTACTGCAGGAGGGTGAGGGCCATCGCGTGACTGGTTTTCTTCATGCATCATGGATGAGCAGACATCCCTGGCTGCAAACCCTGGCTCTTTGGAATGCCAACACCCACATCCCCTCCATTAAAAGGATATGAACGGACATTTCTGCTGCAGCAATGCATATCTGGCCAACTAAAGAACAGGTGGAGGGGCCACCAATGCTGGATCCATGTTGTGGTGGGTTTCTATTTGTGGCTGTGCAACAGGACATATGGGGGAGTGATTGGACAGACTTGATGACAAGCCAGCATTGCATTGTGGGAGTTTGATCAAAACACAGCAAGAAGTGGATGTATGGCCAATGATGAGTGGTCATATTCTGTGTTGAGAAAGACCTATTTTATTTTCATCTGAGAAAAAAATAAAACAACAACAAATTAATGGATGTTTTACTCCCCAAAGGCTTGTACCTGTGGAGGCATATTTATTGATTTTCTGAAACAAGTCTTTTTTTCTTTCTTTCTTTCTTTTTTTTTTAAACTAAGAAATGTAATTTAATGCACGTGTGCCATGCAATTTTACAGAGTTTTGGGGGGCAGGAGCAATTACTTTTCTTCTTTCTACTTGATTTGTAAACCAACTGCATCTGCATTAGAGAATGCTGTGAACAAAGTGAAACTAGTTTATTTAGCTATGCTTGCTAAAATAGGCTATTTGTTTACCAAGGAATTCTTTTTATACTTTTGTCAATAGGTTGTGTTGAAACCACTTTGGAATGATGGCTCATTTTGTGCTTTTGATTCAGCGTAGAAAATGTTAAAACAGTGCCATATCTTTGATGAAAATCCCATAGGTCTGAGGGAACTCTGAAAGATGCCCAACTGTCGAACAACGGGATGGATTTTCATCTATTAATGACTACTTACTGACACTGAATTAATTGCCATTTATTTATTCTCTTGGCACATTCAATGTAAATCAAAGATCATGATGAAAGACTTTGAAGGGGGCAGGATATGAGGAAGGGGGTCTTGCTGGTATTGCTGGTGAGCTTATCTTTGGTGGGAATGAAGATTGATGATGGTTTATGCAAACAAATGTTGCAGGGATTTAGTAATGAATATCAAATTGAAGCCCGTACTTTAAAACCAATGTTAAATCTGACCGTCACCAAAGTGATATCATCATGGAGACAGATTGAGGGTGATAGAACAACACATCACTGACCTCATACATAAGAAAAGGCCCTGAAAACATCCTCTCCCCATGCACACATTTACACACCACTGACTTATACAAGTAGCTAAGCCAACTTGCTGTTCCACATATCAGTAAGAGAAAACAGACATTTTTCAGGGGAATAAGTCATTTCAATGTCACTCATTCTCTGTTGCTGTAAAAAAAAAAAAAGGCCAGCTTTCCTTGCGGATAATCCATCAGTATCATTTCTGTGTAAATCAACTATGATGCAACACCACATTCATCGAGAGGCTGGAGGAGATGAGATGAGGCAATGGGTTAGATTCCCTTTGACCTCCATGGAGATAATCACATTTTCAATCAAACCCCTACACTAAACGACAGCCTGCAGAGGGCAATGGGGACGCCATGACAACCAAAATGGAGAGCACGCATAACAGTTGAGATGCATGACTTTTCATTTGCATAGGAGAGTGGTTGAAGCTGCTGCCCACTGCCGCTCCTTGCAATCTCCATAACAGCTCCAATCACCGGAGATGCTATTTTCATCACCTGAGCTTCATGTAGGTACAGGAGTCAATGAATTCACTGTAATTAAATTTCACAATAAAACAACATACTATATATAACAGTAAGAGAAATGTATTTACTGGTTTTCACATCTCATCTCAAAAATGACGAATTGTGCATGCTTTCTTTCAGTAGCAGCGTTTCCAAAAATAGTCCGGCTGGAAAAGCATTATGGGGATAGCAGCCACATACAGCCAGGACTTCCATTGCCCGGAAAATGCTTGTCATGTGATGAAAGTTGTTCCTAGAGAATGGTTGATATGGAATACCTGCCTCTCCTCTGCTGTATATTAGTGTGAATCAGAGCAATGTTCTTGGCCTGTGGTCTTCTCTATAATGGCATAATACCTGCCATATGGGTGTGTGAAAGCGATGTGAGAGTTCAGTTGGAGTGTTGTCATGTACTAGTGCACCAGGGGGACACGCACTTTGGATGGGCTTCTGCTGTGGCAGAAAAAGCAGGGCATTGGGGTCAAGGGTCTGAGGAAGAGAATCTGGATCTCCTCTCTGTCCGCTTGCCCCAACTCACTGAAATGTGCCATTTTTTTCACTTGCATCATTGAGTAGTGTTTGAGAAAATACTTTCAAAAAGCTTATAAAAATATGAAAAAAGACTCAAGTGATAGTTTAAGGTTTCTGTCAATTTTTTTCTGTATCTTGTTGCGTACTTTGTAGAACAACAACAACTTAAAAAAAAAAAAGAAAAAAGAAACAGTGGTTAAGAGCTTCAAAAAGAGTGGTACTTGACGGCCGCATGTGTGCGTGAATGTGTGAAAATATGTGTGTATGACTGGGAGAGTTTTATTTGTACAGAGGAATGTGTGAACTTTTGTTTTCTTATGTGGAATAAGGAAGTGGAAAAAGGTGTATGAACTGCACTGGTACTAGAGTTGGTTTTCCGATGGTGGGGGAGGGAGGGGTGATGACGCCGTTCAATAAAATGCTCTTTTTGAAAAAGACAAAAAAAACTGTTGCTGTAATTGAAACTTTTTTCAGTTGGTTTCTGCTTACTTTAATTTATTTTTGTACTGTGATGGAAAATAAAATGCACTGATCGTTCAAGATGCCCACTTGACTTATTGCTGAGGACTTAGACGCTGTTATCCGATAACAGTGTATCTTACAAACACAGAATTGAAAGTGTCAAGGAATGTTGGTCTCTTGTTGAGACCTAGGAGACTGTAAAGATGAGGGAATGAGCCAAACTTTTGAGAAGTGAGACATCCCATTTTCTCCTAGAACAGTCAGTCTCCAATTGTGTGGCATCAAGAACCGTGTGTGCAGGGTTTCATTCCAGCTTCATAAACGCTGAAGTACTTCATTTCACCCATCAGTTCCTCCTTGTTGGTTAAGGTAAGGGGTCGAACGATTCACTCATCGCATCAGTGCATTAATTGATTATAAATTCTGCCATTTCAACTGAATCAATCTGATAAATAGAATCAATTGCTCTGACTTTGGCTTAAATCGGTATGCCATGCTTTGAATTGATTCTTCATGATTCTGAAATAAAAGGCCTAACATTCTTGGGATCTAACTTTTTTGTCAATATAAGTAATTTATTGTCTGATTTTTTCATATTTTAGAAGAAAAAGGATAGTTATACCTACATTATTGCATGCTTTTATTTATGATATACAATTCTGACTAGTAGTGAATGGAATCATTGACTTGAATCGCGGTTTACAAATTTAAATCGAACTGAATCGTTCCAAAACAGAAAAATCGTTCTTGAAATGAGTCAACTAGTGAATCGTGATTCCAATTGAATCGACATGAAGCCAAAGATGCACAGCCCTATTATGGGAGGTTTAATCAGTGAAATCAGTTGTTGCAGTATTAAGTTGGAATACAAACATCCTTACACATGGCTTTGGAAACCACTCTGGTTTTGTCAACAGGCCACACGAACTATGCAAGCAGCAGATATGCTGACCATAGACCGACAGACCATTAGATCTGCTTGGATCAGGTCATTCCAAGTGCAGCATCATCCACATTCCATCCATTTGCGTTCATCTTAATCAGCAGGTCAGCCAGTGCTTCATCGCCGCTCTAATAGGAGAGTTATCCCACTTGTCCCAGTAGATCGTCATCCATCAGCCAGTGGATTAGCAACCCCTGCTGAGGAGGATGATGATGATGATGGCTGACACGGTGTTAGTGGGAAGCGGTGTCGTCATGCCGACGGCGGGGGGTTTCAGCCGTCCCGACGTCACCCAGGCAAACAGCTGTTAGTGGGCGGATTAAAGTTCGGCTCTACCCAGCTATTGCCACATCACACATGGAAGACAACAGCTGGCCTTGGAAAACATTTGAGTCAACACACCAGCGCTCCTTGCCTGCGATCCAGGCTAAGGCTTCAAACGGATTTATCTAGAGATCTTCACCCATATGTACTGACTCCCCGCCCCCCCTCCACCAACACCACCTCAACACAGATAAACAACAACAACAACAAGCTTAAAGAAGACTCGAGCAAGGAGCAACTGGAGCAAATAAATTTATTAATAAAATGATTAATGAAATTACTTTCATTGTGGAAAAAATCTCGGAATGCATTGCCTGCATCTACACAGAACACAGCTGTACATAATACATACAACAGCGAAGTTCCCTTTAGATTTGGTTTTCCTTTATTTATGAATATGTAATGTTGATATATTACACAAATATGCAAAATATAAAATTAGGCACATATTGGATCAGTAAATGAATGGTGTATAAATGCAGGTTTCTTCATATTTTGTATAAAGCCATAAAGTATGGAATAGATAGGGAGAAGAGAACAGAATTTGTTCCATGATCGTGACATTTCAGCGAGTATGGATGGCCTTGATAATACACTCTTGTGTCAGATGACTGGGGAGAACTGTGAATAGTGCAGGGATGTAATTGTTAAGATAGAAGAGAACATAATGGCACAGGTAACTCACTTTTTTTATCTTTATCTTTGACAAACCTTTTTCCCATTTCAAGTGTATTTTGTAGGAAAAGCTTGAGATTTTACATGGTTTAGATTCCCTGAGGGATTCCCAATTAGTTCCACCCTTCCCATAGTAAATAAAGTCATTACGGAAAATTAATTGCTGGTGAGAGGGGTTGCACATTAAAAACTAATCAGGGCACCTTAGCAGATTTTGTATCAACAGTATTTATATTCTGGGTTAAGATATTCAGCTTTGTTTTTTTTTCTGTCCCTGCATGGTAGCTTATTGTTTGAAATGGTTTGTTGCTGGTGTAGCTTTTCTGGTGCTCCTCTGTCTTACACTACTCCCAGGCACAGGAGGGTTGAAAAAAAAAAAGGAAAGAAAAAGAAACAGAAAAGCCTTCACTGCCCTGCAGGATGGTGCAGTCGGCCCACCTGGGCACGGAGCCAAGTGATTTGATAGAGGAAGGAA
>OMLF01018327.1:0-26898 GCA_900302615.1 Holocentrus rufus
TGTAGGAAAAGAGAGTTTGTGCGGGTTGTAGAAGGTGAGGTCTTCAGTGCCGCACCATCGCTGGGTACGAACGCTGCATTTTAACACACTTTTCTGCCAGCAGTTGAAACCTCTCCAATTCTCCGGCGACGTAAACTTGAGCGCTTTTCCGTTCTCCAGCTACTTTCTGTTTGCGCCCCCAAAAACCAAAAGTGACAAATGTTGACAGAAGATGATTAAAATTAAAGCATACTTACTTTGATATCTCTGTAGAGTAGCAGCTTCTCTGCGCGCAGTACCACGTATTTATCCTGGAATTTGTGCCCCGAAAGCAGTTTGGAGGATCCATCCCTGAACTTCAAATGTTCTCCTCTCATGAACTGCTTAGGGTCTGTTATAAAACACAGTGCAATCAATACAATTACAACATCCCCACCTTGAAAAACCAGGGATTGAACAGTAGGCGTGCTTGTATTTACAGGTGGATGTACATGTCTATAATGATAATGAAAAATGCATGAATGCTATTCTGCTGTGATTGATTATATCATTAAAAACACTGTTATATGTGAAAAACAACATATGCAACTACATAAAATACACTAAGAACACAATCTAACCTTAAAATGATCACAGAGCGAGCTTTCATTAAGAATGCAAGCTCAAACTGGAAGGGATTAGCTGAGCTTTCAACTGCAAAGCTTTTTCATGCAAAGGGTCTTATACCTATGCTATCTGTTGCATACTTTACCTTTCTCACCAGACGCTCTTTTGGCTCCTGCAAATTTCTTGATCACGAGGAAGGCAGAGCCCGGATCGTCCAGACCGCTCCATTCCAGCACCTGCTCAAGAATCTTCTCGGTGTGGTGCAAGGGCCGCTCTGTTGAAAAGAGAAGTGTATTTGTGTTAGAGACAATAGAATGAACAGTAGAAGCATAGATAGATAGATAGATAGATAGACAGACAGATAGATATGCAGACAGGTAGATAGAGCCCCCTCCCCTGCCACCCTCATTCTCTCACATGGCCAGAAAAAAAAAATCCATTTCTCCTTTCTTCAAGTCATACATGTATTAAAACGGTCTAAAATGCCATCAGGAAATCATATCATAAAATCCCCAACCAATGTTAGATTAACCAAATTAGGTTGTTGTTCTCACCCACTTTCATCACAGTGCAGCTCAAATTATCCCCAGAAAATCAGAACATGATTAGAAAAACACACTCATGTGCAAAATAGACCTATTATCTCATCCTAATTGGTGAACAGGGTACATGCTATCAGCAAAAAAAATCATTTGTATACCACCATCCCCCTCCTCACTCTGATGCCTCCATCTCCACACTCCCTAGTTTTTCATAACCGAGGGAAACAAAAAGAGTCACAATGGCATAACTTATTCATAACAGTGGGCTTATCTTTCCTCTGGAATCTCTGCAGACCCAGGCCATGGAATTAGTTCCTCATTTCCCAACAAATATTAGCTCCCCTTTTCTGCCTATTGTCCTCGATAACAGTGTTTATCTATAGTTATCCTCCAAAATGGCTAATTAACGCACTTTCCCTCCTTTCTCTATGGTTTTATGAGCAAAACCTGTCACGCTACCGCCTTCAAAATAGCTTGACTGTTTACTCTGCCGCAAACATATTGTCTTGGCACGGAAAATATGCTGAACCGTCAGCAAATATATTCAGTATTCAACACACCTTCATTTTTAGAAGAGGACGGCCTGTCCTCTGTAACTTTGTGTGGAGGAAAATAAACAGAAGAGTGCGGTGTAAACTCTCAGTGAACTGATGAGAAGTGCATGGGGACCGCCAGCTAAGCAACTTCGCGACAAGCCTAAACTTTGACTTCCCTTGCTCGCCGCTTCCCGTGAAATGATCAAATGAGGGTGCACGAGGCAGAGGTGCCGCCAATGCATATTAATACAAAATGAGGTGGGTCAGCTCCCTAGGTTGATCATGCGAGGAGATGAAGGTAATTTATGACATATGATGATGAAGATGATTAATTAATGTGCATATCATCAAACGGACGATGCCTGGCTAATTTCTCAGTATGCTTCCACGTTAACGGACACTGGTTCATTAGAGAGATAGCATAATCTTCTAATCACGGGGTCCTTGGATGAGAGGAAGTGTAGTCTCTGCATATGCCCTGAATGAGAATAACCCCTTTCAACGGTGATGTGAAGCATCAATCACTAATTGGATATAGATGACAGAAGAAAGTTTAGAGCAAAGACTTTGACTATGCGGAGCTGCTGCTGCGGAGAGAGAGAGAGAGAGAGAGACAGAGGGGCTGCCTTTAATTCACCTTATTAAATAAAGTTTGTCAGAACTCAGAGATGAAACTGCACAACAGCAGCCTGTTGCACCAGCTAGTTTGACTGTGAAGGCAGGAGATCCACTATAGCTTATTATAAGTGGGCTGCACTATCAAGAATAGATCCAACGCAGAATTAAGATAAAACGTGAAACTCACACCTACTCCCTCACTAGGTGTAAAAGTCACTCCTAAATTAATTGTTAACATGGCGGAGCATTTAGAAAGATGGAGACTGTGAGAAGAACAATATTTCTGTGGCTCATGACACATCAGCAGCTCATCCTCCACTGCATCCTTTTGACAACTTTGATGATATCGACATGAATCATCCCAAACGCCATGCAGATGCGTCAGTTAATTTTGATATTAAATAGTTAGTCTGCTTGTAAGCCCTGTTATTTCTTTGCTGTGAATAGTGTAGGACCTTGATTTTATTCTTGATGTTTTGATGAGCCTAGCCTTTTTACAATAACCTAAAAGTTTTGGATTTCAGGCAAATTTTTAATAAAAGAATACATATTAAATGTGTAGTTTAAAAGTATTACGTGATAGTTGTAAAATAAAGGGGATCTTCTATTTTGTCTCCATTTTTATCACAGTTGAGCAGAGAGCAAAATATATGTTTTTTTAGGACGGTCTTTGGCTCTGAGATGAAAACATCACAACAAGCAACAATGTTTTGATTTGCGATCAACCCAGTAAAGACAGTGAAAAGTGTCAATGGTGCAACTGGGCCATGATACAGCTTTAGTGTAACTCGTTTCAACCTTGGCATCAGTGCAGTTACACAGCGCAGGTTTTCAATAAAAACAGCATCTCTGCACATAAACGGACACTATTTGAGGAGTATTTGGACTTGATAAAAGTCTGTGTATAGCTCAAGAGTCTGAACTTGGTGTCAAATCTACGTCAGGTAGGGGCGGCATCTGTGTACAGAATAAAATGCGCTTAACTTATACATAGCTGGTGCAACAGACTATAGATTAGCTGCCCTGATTCCTTTCTTGACCGCAGGAGATTGTAAGGAAATTGGTAAACCGAGCCAAGATGAATGGCCAGGTAAATTCATTTTTTTTACCCAAAACTTTTAAATGGGTTTATGAGAAAACACCTTATTAACAAAATGGATAATAGCCAGAAAATGCCCTTTGAGTGGGAAACCATACATACCTAGTTCTCCATTCTCAATGACTTCAAAGGTGGTCCATAAGTCTCCGGTGTTGACAGTGACATTCCTCATACTCAGTGCACTTTCTGCCAGCTCAGTGGACCGCATGCTGGGAGAGAGCTACGGCCAAGAAACAAAACAAATAAATGCACTACCAGGCAAAAAAATGGAACAAATCAATGAAGAAACAATCAAACAAATTAAGCCCATATATTCAGGCTCAGGTCTTAAACTCTGGAGTTTGGATCAATACTTGTCTGTCTTTGAGGAGGCTTGCCATTTCAAGTCTTTTAAAGGGGACTCTTCTGATCACTCAAAGCGCTTTACATTGTATACCTCACATTCACTCATTCACACACCGGCACATCAGGAGCATTTGGGCAGTTCGGTATCTTGCTCAAGGACACTGCAGCACGCTCTCTGGAGGAGCCGGGGATCAAACCAGGAACCTTACGATCATTAGACGACCCGCTCTACCCTCTGAGCCATGCCGCCCATTTATTCTATTAACAGCCAGTGTAAATAGTGCATTGATTCAAAGCCCCGCAGCATCATCAAATTTGTACATGAATGGGATCGAGGAAAGCAAATTGTGCCGCCTTACTTCAGTGAGAGAGAGCGAGCGAGAGAGAGAGAGAGCAGAGTATTAATGTCAAACTGTGTTGCTGAACATCCCTCTTTAACCCCCTCCCAATTCTACTGCTGTTGCCGACCTGAGGAAGAAGTCCATAACCTACAGCTGCCTGCGCGCCTTGTAAAATGCAATTACTCACACAATTAAATCAGACATTTCTTTGATTAGCTCGCTTTTGATTTATTTCAGTGGCGGTAATCCCATCAGGTTTAACCACCGATGTCTCGGCCCTATTCTATCAACCTCTCCACCTCTCATTCCACATGCCCTCATCTCTCGCTCGCTCTCCTGCTACTCCCTTAACTGCCTTCATCCCACATCCGCTGCACTCCATCTTCCTCACTCGCTCCATCTCTCTAATACCACCTTACCACCCAGAGACCTATGAGTCTCTGTAGGAGGCGTACACACAGATGCACATGCCCACATACCCACTCAAGTACAGATGCACACATTGTGCACACAGCCCCCCCTAACGCTTACACACACTAGCACACGTGTGCATGTGCATACACACACACACACACACACAAGCACACTCTTCTACCTTGATTAAACAGCAGTTCTCTGGCTCCCTCTTCTCCAAATATACCTCAAAGATCAAGTCCCCAGCTGGAGAGAACTAAGGAGGGAGAGAAAAAGGGAAAAAGCATAGTGAGACAGAGATCAACTGAATTACAAAGGAAAAAAAGAAAAAAAAAAAACAATGCAGCTGGATTAATTGGCTTTTGTTCTCAATTCCTGCCCCAGTGTGGCATGAGTCTAAATGGAGGAAAGTGAAAGAAACATTAGAGCATTTGTGGAAACCAAAGGTCGTGTTCTGAGCTGGAGGCAAACTAAACCCAGTGCCATTAATGGAATGCAAAACCTGGCTGGAGAAAGAGAACAAAGTCTGGAACAAAGTCATAAAGGTGGAGCTATATAGGGCGCATGGGAAGCATTCCTGTTCCAACTAAATTGAAATGTTCTCTTTAACGGCTAACTTTGGATTTGCTTTTCGATGAAGCACCTGAAAAAAACGGTTATTATGGGAAAACATTAAATACAAAAATCATAAAAAATAAATTAAAATAATACTAATAATAAAAAAAAACACTAAATGCTTGAATGGATCCGGAAAAGATGCCAGGATTCAGACATAACTTCACCTAAACAGTGGTTCATCGTAAACCTTGGACTTTTAAATAACACTGTGATTTTTACCAAAGGCAAGGAAGTCTGATCTAATTTTAAAACTTTTACAAAATGAACTGCCTCTATGGGAATGTTGATCTCAATGACTTCTGAAACAGATACACCAAAACAATCTTTGCATGTACAGTGCAGCTGGGCGATATGGACTAAATCAATCATGAAATCTGTGACCAAATACCTTGATATTGAAATTGTATTGATATTGCTCAGATCACTATTTCATAAGATTTACACACAAGAGATTCATTAATAATGCGGATATGATGACCTGCAGGTAGAGACAAATAATAGAACAGCTAAAACAGACTAATAAGTTCAGAAAATTGCATCCCTTGACTTTAATGCAGCCTGCAAAACCAGGAGAAGACAACACCTGCAGAATCCCAGTCTAGGTGGTTGATTTATCAAGCATGCTGCAATATAGCGCCTGGGGTTTGATATTTTGCATCACCGCAATTTCTCGATTTAGTGGGTGATTTACCAAGACTGATAATGTAAAAGAGCACAAGGAGTTTGTTTGAACGCACTGGCGCCCCCTGTGGGTGGAAGAGGCCGGCGCAAGGCAACGAGGCTTTCAGCACCACAGACAGCGGCTGTGAATAAACAATAAACATGTCTCTGTTCACAGGACAAGAATTTGTTTTCATTTTTTCTGTTTGTTTGTTTTGTCCCCAATTTTTTTTTTATATTGGTAGAACAGCCTAGGTATATGCTTTATCCACAAATCACAATTTCTTCCTCAGCTCTGCCGGTCCCAGTGGAGAGGGAAATGAGCTCTGAGCTCTTCAGACACTGTGGATAAACAACTTTCATATGAGAAAATGTATTCCCAATTTTGTTTGCCTCCAGCTTCGACATAACAGGCAAAATACTCACCTTTATGCATGGACACCCACCGTGTCCACTGTGCGTAAAAGGGAGACCGTGGCATTTTATGTTGTAAATTTATCCAGATTGTGGCCAAATTTCTGTCCACACACAGCTGAGATCTGATCGCAATGTGACCAAAATCCGTGCACGGTTAATGCGAGCTGGTGTGACTGTTGTGTGTGCCGGGTTGAAGTCAGGCTGAGCCAGTCAAAGGTGCAGCAAAGGAGTTAAAATGTGCTTTTCAAAGGCGGCGAATAACAGGCACAATTTCTTTTGCAGCACTGCCCTTCTAGTCATGATAAATTTGCTTTAACTGGTGTTTTGAATGAATCTCCATTCCCTCCTCCCATAGATCTGCCATCCTACATCAGAATGCCAAAACTACATCTGCATTTGGCCGCAATTTTCAGCAGTGGCGCTATTCACCAGAGCAAACCTGCACTGTGGCACCTTGATAAATCAAAGATAGAGGCTATGTGTCTCGTTTGTGCATGAAAAAGTCATGCAAATCACTAAATAAATAAAGCGCCAGTCTTCTATCAAAGCATCACTGTAATATCGATATATCCTTCAGCCCTAATTGCATATGGACAAAAAGTACAGCACAGCAGGTATTACAACTGATGCCATGACTATGTAGAACTCAATTACTATAAAAGCACACTTGACAGCAATCAAACGCTCTCCTCACTGCTCTATATATAAACTGTGACGCAAGATACCCATACATAGAGGTATACAAATCAAGACTCTACTCAACTGATGCTCATTGAGATCATCAGCTGAAGGGTGACTGATGGGCAGCGAATATGAAGGACGGGGAATCAGCGTCAAGATGCTCCTTCTACCACAATTTCTTTTTCCGCCTGCAGAGAGCTGATGACAGAGTAAAGCCTCCTGTCCTGTACTCGCACACTTTAGGCGCAAACGCGTGGCCGCGTGCGTGTGCAATGAAGAGCGAGAGACTAAAGTGACATTTCGCGTTGACATTCTGGAGGCCAAATTCCCGGTGACACTGCTCTTTGTCGGTGCAAATCACAGCACCTTCCTCCACGTGTTTGAGCGGTAATCTTCGCTGCATCTAATTTATGAGGGTTTTTATTTTTTGGGAGGTGAGAAACAGAGAAATGAAGAGAGAGAGAGTGTGTGTGTTAGCTTACTTTTCAAGAGACAGGGCCATATTTAACGGAATCAAATACAGGTTTCTAGCTTTCAGGGATGAGTTTTTTCCTTTTTTTAATTACTAATTAATTAATTAATTTGTTTTTCTTGATGTAGCTGCAACATTTCCCTTTTACTGGAATGCTGGAACCCCTTGCAAACAACTTCAACTTTGATTGAGAAAATCTGGTCTCGTTCTAGTTACTTGGGTGATTAATAGTTGACGTGCATAGTGTATCACATCACCGTCTGCCTACCAATTATAGTTCCTTTTCTTTTTCTGGTGTCATTTCAAGCTGCGGGAACCGAGGTCCATTATTGGCTTGAGAAGGGACAACTATTGTATGATAAGAGGGAGGAAGTCGCTGGCTGACTCCTGTGGCCTTAAAATGACACAGAAATTACAGTCTTTCGAAAGCAATGGTGCAAAAGCTGTAATTGTGAAAATGCCATGCACAGATATAGGGCCATCTTTCATGGTCCTATTACCTTCCCTTTTCCTTTCATTACTGTAAGACAGGAGGAAGGCCGGGCAAACTTTACAAACATAGCATTTCTAGTGATAAAGGAGGAAGGAAGAGAGAGATGTTGACAACTTGCACATTTGCTCCGGCTCGAAGTGCCGGAGTGAAAAAGAGTTGCAAAGAGGAGGAGGTGTTAAAAGGTTTTACAGCGGAGGGAGAGATTTCACAGCAATAAGTGCAAAAAAAATAGGAAAAAAAAAAAAAAGAAAATCTGAGGGACAGTACTGTTCTATTGGAAATGAATGGGAGTTGCATGTCCAAGGAAAGTGTGAGATGCAAACACATCACCCCAGTCATAGTCTCTCTGCACGGGGCACCCTGTGAATGCAAGCTGAGTGCCACTTCTCACTTACAAGGCATGACATGGCCTTGCACCTCATTATATCACTGATGCACTCGCTCCCTATAAGCCCCGGCCATACTGGCTGCTCCCAGCATGCGGGGCTCCTTGTCTTTCCATGCATTAGAAAGACGAACGCTGTGGGCAGAGCCTTCGCCCGCTACAGGGCCCGCTTCATCTGAAACAAGCTTCCTGCAAATGTCACAAAGTCGGACGCTGTCTCGGTATTCCAGTCGAGACCTGAAACCCATTTATTTAGCGCAGCCTTTAACCTCCATTAACTCCTACTGCTACTTTACCAGCCATTTCTTTTTCTTGGCTATGCTCACATTGAAGGTCTTAGTGCTCAATTCTGATTTTTTTTCTTTTTTCTCAGAGACATTATTTTTAGTGTCACTATGCACTTTTTATTTTTGAAATTTTTGTCTCTCTGGTATCAGTTTGGACCTCCAGCAGCTCATTTCAGCATGGACCTCTGTCCTGAAATGAGGCAAATGTGCAAACAATTTACAAGAAAAAAACATCCCATCTGGGCAGTCTGTCATGGAAGCCAGGCCTTAATCCAATGGACCAAATGCTGTAGAGGCCAGATGATGGGGATTACAACAGGTCCCTACTAGTTTTGTCTGAGTGGAGTCGTCTCCACAAATCTAATCAAATGTGTGACCTTGCTGTCTCTCCCATTGATCTTGATCTTGCCTGTACACCAAAGATGACATTGATAATTGAAATAAGCGCTTTACACTCAGATTTGAGCTGACGCCACTTTGATATATGAGGCCCATTGTGTGCGTCCTTGAGGCCTGATAAACATGTTGAATGCATTTCCTACCCCAAAACACATTTGCAAACCCTTGTTTTGGAATATTAAGTTGCATTATTTATATTGGTGTGTGTGTAATAGGTCGCCTGCATGCTCATGACAAACAGGAACATGAAGGGAAGAAGAACCCAGAACCCAGGGACCCAGTTTTTCTAGTTTGCACGATGCCAAAATGAATGGTCACAACCTACATTCAGTACCTTTAATTTATTTTATGTAAATTCAATTTTGCTGTTTACACTATAGATCTGTTACACTGGAGAAGAGTCCAACAAACCAAATATCTCAAAATCAGAGTTTCAGCTGCAACATGAATATAGCCTTTTGTTTTGTATAATTCTCTTCTATCTTTCCATTATTTTGACTTTACACACACACACACACACAGACAGGTGTGCTGAAGGCCTCTTTCATGCTTGTGCGGTATCTATCCTTTATTAACAGAGCGAGGAATTCTTTCTTGAACTCGCTACAGTAAAACCCAGTGAATATATTGTAAAAACAAAATTCTGGTGTTTTTCAGCCAACTAGTTAATTTGTTCTGACGGCTGAAAAGAGTGCAAATCTCGACTTTTCCAAACAATGCCTCATGGGGATGGAGCCCAAGTGCAGCAGCAGCTCAACAAGCATTCAGTAAAAACTAGGACTTCTATAATGGCTACATCTGTGTACACACACACACACAGACACACACAAACTAAACTGAAACACACACAACCACAAGCTCTAGCCGCATTTATTAGAGTGTGTGATGTAACTTTTCAATCTTTTATTTTTGTTTTTCCCTGTTTTATTATTTCTTGTCTTTACAGGCATTTGTGTCCTTTGTTTCTCTACAGCACCAACACATTTGCAACAAACCTGTTAGTTAAAAGTGCTTTCTAAATAAATCTGACTTGACTTCAACCCAATAAATGAACCGCAGTCAGAAATGTCTGGGGTATTTGTGTGTACGTGTGCCTCTGTGTGTGTGTGTGCATGTTCCCAAAATTGCCTACCCAGACAGCAACTTGCTTAATTTTGCAGTTTGCTTGAAGTCGCAAGTTTCTCAGAAACCTCTGAGGGGTAATTCTGACATTCCTGCGTTTGTCTCAGAGCAAATCACTGAGGTTTTTAGCCAAAATATTCCAACTAGGAGGAGAAAATCTACACCATCCAAAGTTACTGGCTTGAGATTTAGCTTCAGCAGCCCCGGCAAACGGGCTGACAGCTGACAAATTCACATTTGATCACAATCCTCACGACTGGGACTCATTAACCAGATATGATATCGGTATGTAATATAGATTTATGTGAGTCTAGATGCATGTTGAAGATAGTTAACAAAGAATTAACTGATGTACTGTTCTAATCTCTTTGGAAATTTGTCACCTTTATCAAATATCAAATCATCTCGAAAAATCAGCTCACCCATTACTCAATGGAGAAATGTCTTTACTCATATTGTTCCAAACTATGGTCATTTATAACCCTATTTTACAATAACAATCCTGGATAAAGCAGCTATATACTCTATTCTTTTTTTATGCCTACAGTTCACCATGTGAGCCTGACTCAATTCTTCCATGCCTTTTCTTTCTACCCCACACTTTCCAGCAAATTTGGGTTTGCAACCACAATTTAATCCCAATTTTCATCTGCAAAAGATTTATAATAGGATTGGCTTTCCATTGAGTAACACTTTTGCCCCACAGCGGCATTCATGTCCTGAAAGTCTACGATGGAGGGAGAGAGAGAGAGAGAGAGGGAGAGAGGGAGAGGAAAGAAGGAAGGAGTGGGCATAAACAACTCATTTCAGATTTCAACAACAGCACAGGCGTATGATTAATTTGCTTTTTTTCCCGGGTTATCTGAACCAAATGTTTTTCTCAGCTGAGGCATCCAGGCATAAAGTAGTTGCCATAAAGGTTAACAAGAACAAAGCCCTTTTTTCTCACCTGCTTGCTCCCGCCTCCTCCTCCTCCCCCCCTCACCTTCCCTCATTTTAGCCAGAAAAATAGGAAAACGCTTCAAATGAATCCCTGACCAGCCAGACCCTGATGCATGCAAGCGCATCTACACACTACACACACACACACACACGTGCATGCAAACAAACCACCGATGCTGCTTGCTGATCGAGTTCGGCGGGTCGACTTACGTTGGCATCCTTCTTGTCTTTCCAGTGTGTGATGAAGCTGTTCTCCCTCTCCATCTGCTGCAGCTGGTCCTCATTGACCTGTTGGAGACGTCACCCAAACACACACACACACATACGCACAGACGCAGAGGTCCATGCATGCACACACACACACGCAAACAGACTTTGTGACAAAAACAAATCGCTATAGGACACCGTGAAAAACACGAGGCTTCTACAGTATATAGAACTGATATCACAAAATCTATCATTCTGGATAACAATGTCAAGTTGTCACTTAAATACAACACATGACGATCTAGATGAAACCAGGGAAAAGGTGTCACTCCCAAAGTGCAGAATTGGGTCGCTCGACTAACACTTCTGAAACTCATTTCGAAGTGGGAAGTTGGCTGTGATTGTTTGACGCAGCTCAGCACCGACTGAATAAATGGGCCCCGCCACTCTTTTCTTTACAAAGCTCTGGATGGGAAAATGACATTTTTTTTTCCCCCCCCCCAACTTTTTTTTTTTTTCCTATCATTTTCAGAGAACAATTTACTTTGTTAGAGTTATACGAATGGCAGAGAAGATTGGTGGGGAAAAAAACTCTCGCACGCACGCCCGTCGTGTTGTGTTTAGGCCTGATAAAGGCCCCAGTCGACGGTATCCGGCACAGAACTGGCGCATTAATTAGTGAAACGTCTCACTCGTTTTATGTCACAGTGTGTGTATTCACTGCTATTGGGCTCATGATTGGTTGAGCTTAATGGCTATTTGTCATGCGAATGATGGCGTCCCAAACCGATTTGGAGTGAATGCTCCTCCTTTAACGTCAGAACAAGAGGAATCCAGGCGTTCCACTGGGAATTAGCATTCGCTCAGTGCTGCATATCCCATAAGCCAGGCAGCTCTCCAAGGGTAACACTGATCCCGCACCCCCCCTGCCCATCCGTTCATCAGCAAAGTCAAGCCTATTGTGTCGATTTGGCAACGGCAGTTTGGTTCCCCAGGCGATTCAAGTAGCGCTGAGTAAATAAAGTCACGGCTGTGGCACGGTTTAAATATGCAATTACGACATATATTTTTCATCTGTCATTGATCAAGGAGACTAAACCAAGACAGGAGCCAAACTGCCTCCCAAGGACAGGGACAAGTGGGAGATGACTTCACCAAATGGTGCTACTTCCTAATGCAGGTCAACAACAACAAAAGACAGAAGTTTAGGAGAATAAACTTTTTAAAGAGACGACAAAACCAAATATATGATGCATTTTCTTGTATTTGGTTGTTTTTTTGTATGTGTGTGTCTTTCCAGTGCACACAACGGAAAAAAATAGACTCCAGGTGGGAAAAAAAAAGCTTCATGTCTGCGAGCTGCCAGTGCTGTCCGCAGGTTGCAGGGTGTATGAACACACACGTCCGCTAACATGGGGGCTGAGATGAAAGCCGTCTGCTCTGCGTCAGCTCCGCTTGCTGTCTATAGTGGGCTTATGACTGCTGATGGGGGGAGAAATCAGTGATGAGTGAAATCAATTGCTGGTGGATTTTTTTTTTCTTTTTTCTTTTGGGCAATTTAAAGGTCCACAAGGTTTCCCAATTAATGTATGAAACTGTGACTGCCAAAATACTGCACTAATATACCAACCTATATCTATCTATCTATCTATCTATCTATCTATCTATTTATCTATCGAGATGGATAGATACATAGATAGATAGATAAACAGATAGATTAATTAGTGTTTACTGAAAATACCTCCTCTGTGGAACACTGCCACAATATCAACACAGCCTCGTCAAAATAAAAAGCTGTTAATGCACAGAATTGATCTAATTGCATTTCTCTTGCTGCACATCACTTTATGTTCTCTGTGACAACGGAGACAGTGTGCTCTCAGCGATGAAAATGAAAGTGAAACTTGAAATTCTGCAGTTTACTTCGTACTTGCATGAGTTAGTCACCGTGTTTTTGAACAGTAACTTAATAATTCATAACCCCACAACAGCCCCACGCTGTTGACATATCACAAATTTCACAGAGTTTCAAGTGTGAAAGGGTGTGGGCCAGTCCTCTCTGATGAAATATTTCCAACTATTACCTAACGCTATTTTATGCAATAAAACATCTTGGGGGCACCCTGCTGTCTCAGCTGGCAAAGTCTAGTGTACGTAGCTGTGGCATCCTGGATTCACCGGCTTTTCACGTGTCAACCTCCCTCCCTCTCTCTCTCACAATCTTTCCAGTTTCTTTTTAATGTGAACTATCAAAAACAGGCTAAAATGTAGATGAATAATAAAACAATAAGAATCATAAGAATAATAAGAATAACAATCAATTAAAAGAAATAAAGCATAAAAAAAGATTTTGACTCACTTTGAAGAGTGTAACATAATTGTTGATGAGGTCGTGGATCACACTGATTTCCTGTGGCGTCTGGCCCTGAGTCTGGAAGAGGCAGGAGGAGAAGACAGCGGCCAGCCGTTGGCTTGGCATCTGGTTGAGGTGGGAGCATTGCTGAATCCTGGAGCAGAGGGAGACACATTTGTTAACCATGGTTTAGAGAACGCAAATACACTGGCACACACTCAAAAAGCTTGCTATGATATACGCATACACTATATACACACACGAGCACAAACACTTGGCTTGGTATCGCTCAGTCACTCTCTCAATTTCTTGCACGCGCACATGCACAGGAAAAATCTGATGGCACGTACAGACATGCACAAACATACACACAGAGACACACACACTATTTTGCACATGCATATGGCTGCACATACATACACACTCACAAAACTGGTTGAAATGCTAGGCCTCAGTCCAAATTCAGCAAAAGGTCCAATTAAGTCTTCTCCAAACAATCTACATCATTACCATAATGCAGCTTAATCACAACTACCCACTGCAGCTTTGTGAGGGATGCATGTGCGATGTAAGCATGAGTGAAGAAGACATCAAGACAGCAGAGTGTTTGTATCCTAATGGAACTAGAGGTGGTGGAATTAACAGGATTGTGCTGGCTAGTTGCACAGCAAGATCCAAGCAGTGAGTCTAGCTTTAGTCTCTATGGCTCCGTACCTAGTCTATTATGCTGCACGCACAGTGGAGAGTATGAATCATTTCATTCCCAAGGTCCTGTATGAGAAAATCCATTTTAAGAAGATCTTTCAAATTTATAACACGGGTCTGGGTTTGTGCTTGTTTCTGATTGGCTGCAGGGTGGGTGTTCAAACCATCTAATGCACACAGACTCTGGGTCCAGCTTAATTGCTGTTTAAATTCATACACTGGCCATAACATTAAGAAACAGTCTATGTAACCATAGCAACAAACGGAAATGTAAGCATTATGCCACGTTCATGTCATATAATTTTTGCCATAAATAACATCTTCCAATTTGCAAACAGCCCTCAAGTAAACATCCAACTGGTAACTGAAACTAGGCATTTCTAATCAATTTCTCATTTTTCCTGATATATCCGACTGCGCAGTAAATAATGTGTAAATATCAAGAAAAGGATGTACTCATAGCTGCACTGCAACTTAAATAAATCAAAATTTAATACTACTTTTATTACTTAAAATTAAAATTATTATTACTCCATTTGTTTTTTTATTTTTGTTGGCAAGTGGCCATGTTATACGTTTGATAATCCACTCTGAGGTGTGTGTTTAATGCATTTTAATGCACTCTGCGGAAACATCATGCATTAAAAAAACCTTTAATGCACACCTCGTCGTGGATTATCCCTTGCAGGTACTGTGTATACCATTTGTTTCAGCAAACTAATTACTGTGTGTGGGTAGTGTATTTTAGTTTTTCTCATCTTATTTCTTGTTTCTGGCTTCTGGTCGAGTAATGATTGTCACAAGGGAAATGGTTAAAGCCGTTCTCAGTGCTGAGAATTTTTCAATTTGCTCAGTCAGGTCAGTAGTTCAGACTTCTACGTGCATCTAATAACTCATTACTATAACATCTACAATATTGACAGTTCATAATAACAACATATAAATGACCAAAAACATAAACAGAAAAATAAATAATTTATTGACTGATTAAATTCAATGTATGATTTTCCAAGGTATTAATAACTGGCAATTGCAGCACTTATACTAATGATGAGCCATCATAACGAACTGATTTTCTGTTAATGAAGAAGTAAAATGGAGAAAAAAAACAACAGGGAAAATTCATGAGGCTGGTAAATATCTACATTCATTTGTCTTACTGATACATTAATCAGACTTGATAACACAGAGACTCGGTGTCACCATGCTGCTCTTGCTATAGACATTAACTGTGTGTTTGTGGTAATTGTCTGTGCTTTTAAAAATAAGCCACTCAATCTGCCTCACTTGGACATTGCCAGCAAATGGTATGAAACTGATGCATCATTATCATTCAGCAACTGATGGAGACTGTTGCTTCAGTGGCAAAAGAAAAAATAAAATGAAACCTTATATCCTTTTTTTATAATTTGAAGTAGGCCTACCTGCCTCCACGGCGCCTCACACAACTCTGATTGGCCAGAAAAATCTCAACAGAGAGCTGAGCGGGCCAGTAAGAGAGGAGAGAGGCAAAGAAAACAAGCTTATCACTGGGTGACAAACAGTATGACCAGAATACTTTTTTGGACACTGGTAAAACTGGGCCATTGACTGACGGATCAACTGTCCCAGGGCAACATCTTACTGGCCCAACCTGCTGTCTAGCCCTGTGGTTATATTTGGGGTGCGGTTTAAAATTAGGATTAGGGTTAGGTATGCAGTGGTGAGAGAATTAATTCAAGGCAAGTATCTAAGTTGTGACTGTGTTTGTATGTGTGTGTGTGTGTGTGTGTACCTGTAAAGATGCTGCAGCAAGGCTGCGAGGGTTGACCTGTTTATCTTCGGCAAACTCTGGATGAACGTGGAGTACTTCTCCACTCTCTGCCTCTCGTCCTTCTCATCTACAAACCACAAAGATGAGAATTTTTCTCAAATAGTGGCAGACATATTGGAAGTGCATGTATGAATACTTATGGAGGAGGATTACGCAAGAAGAAAACAAACTGGGAGAGTGCACTGCCTTTCCATTCAAACCACATACTGTCTTTCTTTTAGATTACTGATGAAGCACACCATAAATATATGTTCAAATGAGAGAAACCATTACGGCTGCATTGCTACTTTTCCTGTTTGCATTGGATGTATACAGCATATCATATACACTATGATTCATCCTACTTTTGGGTTGGATTAGCTGCACTGAAACAAGTTTTCTGCAAACATAGAAGGCATTAATGGCCATATTTCTGCCTCACATACCCAGAGCTGACACCCAGTAGGGATAGAGCTCCTTGGTCAGCAGTGCGTCCTCAGCATGGGACAGGAAGCTCTTCAGGGTGTCCGTGACGTCCTCTAGCTGGTGCTCCTTCTCCCGCAGCTTGACATTTCGGGCGTCCCGGTTGAACTCCTGCACAAGCAGGGCCACACGGTCGGGGTCACCCGGCCTCTGGTAGACCCCCTCCTGGCACAAACCTGGATGGAGGGATGAAACAACAAATATACTGTATCATGCAGTTTAAAGACGGTACATCAAGCAGATTACTATAAAACAAGTACCCTGTTTACACCTGGCAAAATGCATCCTGAATACCCGGTCTTGGTCAGACTTTGAATGCATCTTGGATGTGTTCACACCTGGATTTTTATTAGATTAGATAGATAATGTCAGTAGAGTCAGCACAGTCCTCATTTATGCCACTTCAACTCATGCAGCTTCAACATAGTGTCTAAGACTTAAGTTTTTATCTGAATCCCCCAATATAGTCTCATTTAGCAGAGTAAAGTACAAGTCATGGTATAAGCCCGCCTTCCTTTATAGACATGCATTACTTGCTGGTTTGTGAAGGAGGGATTGCATTAGTTGCATATCAACTTGCATGTCTATGCATTACTTCTACCGCAGCCATGGTCACCTGATTATTTGTGAAATAGACAAATATATTCTCTCAGTAACAGAGTCGTGGCGCAGTAGTAGTGCAGCAGCTATGCAGTAAAAAGTTTTGCTACATTTGTTTCAAATACAAAGAGGGAAGACAGAGAAAGTTATAGAGAATAATGGCTCAGTATTACATGAGACAACATTTGAAACCATGAAATTCTCAGCGCAGCGAGGCTCACTGGATGACTCAGCTCCTCTAGGGGGGGAATCACAATAATACTTATGCAGTACTTTATCTCTCTTAAATGTCACTCACCATACTGGGTGACAAAAGCGATGCAACTGTCCACTATAATAGGGACGCCATTTTTGCTCAGCTGTTGGTTGCCAAGCGCCCTGCCATCTGTACCAGCAGCCAATGAGATCGCAGAGTGCCACAGGGCGAAGTCCACTTTGTTGAAGCCATGAATGTAAACTGTCCTGTGAAACCCGAGAAAAGATTCGTCATTGTTACTGATAAATGCCACGACATGTTGCACATACAGTAGCTACTGTATAAGATATTTTTTCTCATCTTTTCAGTCAGACCCAAGGTTGTTCACAATACTTGAAAATACGATGCTAAGTCGTTCGGCAAACGCCCAACAAGATTAAAGAGATTCAAAAGGGTTTCGAAAAAACACCCATCTATAAACAAGCAGCACTGCTTCCCACAAGATTTGTTCAAAAAGACTAACAAAAAGCAATTAGGGGAGTAAGCGCAGACTCTTATTGTGTTACTCCTGTTGCCTCAGTTTGTGTGAGGACTCAGAAGTGAAATGTGCTTTCTTGCCTCTTGTCTCTAACTGAAGCATATTGTTCTAGCAACCCTAGGCTAATTACCTAAGTTGGTAACTATAGGTGAAGTGCATTCTGACTAACAAGTCTCCTTCACAAAGGCAGAGCTAGAAGCTTATAGAAACCACAGTCCTGCATAATTCATAGTGGCACTGTATCACAAATAAGTTGCCTATTAATGCACCTTTCTTTCAAAGACAGACATACCTTCCACCTTCCACCATCAGCAGAACTTGAATCTTGTCTTCACCCTCGGTGTGTGTAGAGACAGCTGGGAGAAAAGGTTGTAGGAAATGACTCAATAAAGTATGCATGCAAGAGCAAGAGCAGCATGATCTATACTGACGCAAAGTAATTTTCAGAAAAGTTCAGGTTTGACATTTGAAGTTGTTCAATCACAATCAGAAGTGTGAGAGCTCAAAAGCTTTTCCGACGGCGTGCGCAGGGAAACTCGATGCAGTCATTATCTGCCATTGAAAGGCCTCGGTGCTCTTAAGTATTAATTTACTTTTTGAGCCCATCATAGTGAACAATATACATCGCACAATATGTCTAGACACATCAGACTGGCCTTTTCAAATGTGCAGACAAGCGACGGCGGGTAAAAAGAGGTAGCAGCACAGGTGAAAACCGCCGAATACATCCCATTGGAGATGACGGTGTTTCCTTGTTGTGGTGGGCAAAATGAATTCAGTTTTTGTACCTTTGATTTGATAGTGGGAGGCTAAAGCAATGAGAGGGACCTGGAGCATAAACATACTGGTCTCGGTGGTCATCAAGCTTTCGCAAAGTTGGTCTACATACTGATGAGCAAGATCATGCGGATTTTTATATTTCAAACCAAACAAAAAGTACACACTTCAAGGCTTTTGTAGCAATGTTTATAGATGAATCCTTTTCAAATATATATAAATAATGTGAAGATATAGAAAAACATCTCAGGTCTCAAGCTCTCATGTGTGTTCAGGTCATGAAAACAAGCGTCAATAAGTACAAAAAAGATGCAAGGATCTGCCGTTGTGTCACTGGCATGGAGGCCACAATATCATGGAGGCCCAGTGGAGAACTCAGTGTGCACAAATTAAAAGTAAATGCAACATATAACTGGGGAAAGACTGCTGAAAAAGACAATTTAGCAATAAGTTTAAGTGAATGGTTTGATGAAGTAGATCTGTAAACATAAGTTACTGTGAAACTTGATCTTGTCATTAGCCCTTGTCCTCTGGTTCTAGTCTCTTCTAGTGTTGTGGCCTCAGAAGACTTAAGATCTTAATTTACCTACATAAGCAGCTGTGCTTTGGAGTGTGGGGATTGTTATCTAGTTCACACAGGCTGACCTTCATTAAGCCACAAACCCACATTTGAAAAGATTTTGCCCTAAGAATTATGACATGAAAAGACTTGGGTTAAAACTTTAATTGTTTATATGCCATACTGACAAATACATTCAAAGTGGTTAGATTACAACATGTTAAAATAACCACTCATAGATTTGTTGCTATCAGAATAATTTCTAGTCAATTAAATTATCCTGAAACCACTTTGCTGAGGGCCCCCTGAAAGACCCTCAAGGACCCCTATGTGTCCCGTGACCCCACTTTGAAAACCACAGCTCTTGTTAACTAGCTACCAGGCTAATTCATCACACTGTATTACCATGTGGCTACATACCACTACCAGTGCTAACATGTTTCCTCAAATGAATGTGAAATGTGAAAGTGAAAAGTTTTTAATCTTTAAACGAGTACAGTATTTCCTGGCCCACTTCATTTTTGGATATATCTTGTATTCATCTGGACACCGAGTCAGTCAAAGCCGATCTCTCTTCATCAACATATGGACAGTATTTTCCGTGTCCAGCCCCCTGAACATGGTGCCAATTAAATTCCTTTCAGAAGTTGCAGAAACTCTGAAGACCCAGCCTGCTCTCCCATTGTCAACAGCTCTCTGCCTCTCTCTCGCTGTGTCCCTGGATATTTTAAGACTGCTTGTGTTCAGCCCCCTCTTAAAGGGTGACAGTAGCCCCAGTTTGAGCTCCTCTCCTCCCACCCCGCTGTTTTGTCATGGCAGTCGGACGGGAGCCGCGTGGCATTTTCCTCCCGTTCCGTTCTTTTTACGCTTCTGACCTATTTTTGTCGGACTCTTTTGAATCTGCGTAGCATGGAAATGCACTACTTAGACTTTTGGGAGATTATATACACAATAAAACAGAAAATCAATACTTTTAAAATCTCTATTTATTACACCAAAACGGAAGCTAATGAATGAATGATGACAGGCTGTATTTTAGCCTAGTTTTTCTAAGAGTTCGACTGCTCTGGTATCTGTCTTGTCAGGCCTGTGCTTAGAAACGAGTGACCTCTTTAGGAGTTCAGTTTCCTGATTGATGCGCCACTTACTGAAACAATAAAATGTGATGGGGTGAGAGCAATTAAAATATTTAAAATGAACCCACATGCCGCATTGATGCATGGTCCGGCTGTAACTGAGGTAAAGAGGCAACAAACACTGAAGAAAATCACCTCAGACGAGCTGAAGTCTGCTGCTGTAAACGCTGCAAGTGGATGATACATCCATGACCTGAATGTGATGCGCCCTCCACAGCGCGGGAATGCACACGCACCACAGCCAGCGGGCATTGGCCTTTAGCCATCGCTGCCCAGGAAACATAGACCTCCACTATAGCTGCTGGTGGGTCTGTTATATCACCTGAAAGCTCTCTCTCTATATATAAACGGGGCTCCGTCTGATACTGTGGAGGCAAACTACCTCTGCTTTCTCCAGAGATTGAGAATAATGAATAGACAAAATTTTGCGGCACAAAAGTTCATAACACGTGCTGGAAAACAGCAGCTTGGTCAAATGATTAGGAAAGTAGTGGCAGCAGCATTTCACAAATATATTCCATACATTAGAGGGGGGAAAAAGTGCAACATCTGCACATGCAAACACTATATTGTATGTGCATATACAGATAATCAACTGTGCATGAAGCACAACACATGCATATTATCCATAGCAAAATCTCCCTAAGTCTTTTCTATTCATTCGCCAAATCCCCCACAATCTCCGCATCCCTTTCTTTCATAAACACATTGATCGATTATCCGCGCTGACTAGAAATTTAAATCTGGCTCTGTTGGTAAAAAGCCTCGTGTGCGAAACAGAGAGCTTTGATAAAACTACTGCATATAAAGGAAATGTTGTTATTTTATCCTACAAGTCCTGCTATATCTAAGTCAGCCTTTGTATAGGGAGGTTAACAACTAAAACAATTAATCCCCAATAATCTCTGCTGCAAATAATTTGCTGTTATTTTCTTTGGCAGATTTTCAAGGGCATGGCATTTCACTTAGATCCAAACAACAAGAGGGAAAAAAAAGAGAGCGCTTCAGAGACTGTTATTCACTTGAGAGAGCTTTATTAACGTGGTGTTATCAGGTAAACGCAAAACACTTGTCGTCATTGTTTGAACAAACATGTAGCAATCCTCTTTTATCCATCTTTCAGCTCAGCAGGAAAAGTTTTATGACTTATTATGTTTCTGTGATAAGAAACTAACTCTGCGGCCTTGTTAGCCCCATAATTAGCGTCGGGCTTCCTGTAAAAGAGATTTTCATGCTCTGTTTAGTCTTTTGAGAGACGGGGTGATTTAGGATGGCAGTGCACATTTTCAGCGGAAAGATTAAGCCGTTCTACAGGACTGGTATTATGTGACGACCTCGTGAAATTATGAACTGCCCCCAAACGTCATTTTCCATTGTCCCGTTCACCTTGAACTGACTTTAACCAAGGTGTTCCAGGTCTGAACTGGAACATGCCCAGATTTTGAACTGTTATAGAATATAACCTTCCCTTAAATGTTATTTTTTCCCATGTCAAATGATTTTACTGGATTCGTTTTAAAGGTCAGATACGGTATGTGACGGCTAAAAGTTTGGGTTGCAAAGCTGTGAATGCTTTTTTTTTCATCTTTGCTTTTATACACTAAATTCTACAGGACTGGTATATTCAGCTACACTGGGATTTTAGAGTTGTTATGAGTTTAGTTTTCATCAAGTCCTTGTCTTTGGCAATCTGAGCGCGTAGAGCCATATCAAAAAATACAACTGGCGCCTTTAAATGAACCACAGTCGGTGCGGCTTGGAGGATGGTCTTTAATTTGTCTTGAGGTATTATGGGACCTTATCATTTGAATGTCCTTTGCTGGCCACACTACCAACAGCAGGACAGTCCACTTAAATATGCTGGACCGGAGTCTCGGGCTGATGCCTATCTGAATTTTTAGATGATTGAGCAGAGCAATGGGATTAACACTTTTCCTCTATTTAACTACAGCCTTAAGAGAAATCCACTGAGAAAATGGCATTGAATGAGTTCAAAGTAAATGTGCTTATCTTGTTTGAAAACCTGTCATTTCAGAAACTTCTTAGTGGGCGGGCTGATTTGTGCACTGTGACAGGTTAATGATTATCCAGCTATATCTGTCATTTTTTTCTCTCATTTTACTTTGGTTGCAGTTATTTGTACGGCAGACGTCTTGACACAAGGAATTACAAAAGACCAATCTTTTCTGAAGTACACAACTGAGCCCCCAGGAAGCCATTTTATGCAGAATTCCAGCCTCATTTTTGGAGGATAGGAACAATTTTTTTGTTGTTTTGTTGTTTGTTGTTTGTTGGGCTGTTATTAGCTTTGACCAGCAGCTCTATAGCTCACTCTATCAGTGGGTCGCTACCAAAAATTTCCCCACCCTTTGGCAGCCAGTTTACACCCTAGGAGGCTGAAATTTGGCATGGAGGTCAAGTGTGTGTGTGTGTGCGCAAAGGTGTGTGTTTCTGTTCATGCCAACTGGCGAAAAGGGGGCATGGCAAGGGGAGTAGCCTATGGCAAAAAGGCACATAACATCCAAATGAATTCACAGACTTGCACAAGATTTTGTGAAAAGGTTGGTCACGAACCAAAGGACAGATGATTAAGTGTTCATGCTGATTAATAAAAAGGGGGCGTGGCAGTGGGAGTGGCCTGTAACAAAAAGGCATATAACTTCTAAACGGATTCACGTAACATGGCCAAATTTTGTAGAGACATACACACACACACACACACACACACCGACACCACTTGGTCACATCCCCTTTCATAACACATGAACCGTTTATCATGGACTCTTGTGGGAAGTTTGCCATGGAGGTCACGTCTTTGTGAGTGTGTGTGTGTGTGTGTGAATGCATGCACAAATGGATGCATGCATGTATGTGGCTGCAGCTAATGCAAATTTATGCTTGTTCATTTATGTAGCACTTTTTTTGCAAACCAAGGAAAATAAGAATGGACCATTCACTTGGTCACTTCACATCAAAATAACATACAGAACAGTGAGATAACAATGTAAAACAAAAGGGATACAAAAAATGAACATAAACGACAAACACGGCCAGAGGGATAAAATGTGTAAAAAACAAAGATTATAGAAAGACCTCATAATAATAGTAAATTTGGAGGATTGTTATTTATAAAATAGCCTGAGGTCAGAAAACTGGGACCAGTCCGCCTCACACTTACAGTGAACACGGACGCTCTTGAAGTGCTACATGTTTTAACTATGTCGTGATTTTAAATGAAATGTGTATTTATTTAATCCCTCGGTGCTACACGGGGGCACCTTTCATGAGGCGGTGTAACTGTAGAGTAAATAACAGTTAATCCCATGTCACAGACTGTGATTCCTAAAGGGATCCTTTCAATGCTCCGGAACCTTCCATCCCCTGACAAAACACAGTCCCCTCTGGCACTAAGGGCTCCCCAGCTGTGACAAATATGGTTTCAGAAAGCCGGGAATAAGAATGAGCACTGCGGCATTTCTTTACACCCGCCCCAGGTGAGAAGACGGAGCGGGCACTTGCGCGATTTGATCCGCAGTGAGCTGTAAATGGATTAAAAAGATCCATTGATTTTTTTCCCCCCACCTCCCTCTGTTTGCACATCACACTGGGGCAATTGATTGAAATGTTCCAAATCCTTATCATGTAGCCGTGTGTGAACTTTGTCTCCTGACACCCCTGCTGGCAACTCCCCTCCACTTATTGTACTTAAAATAAACTGGCATTTCCAAGACTCCTATTGGCGGGCGGTGGGAACGAAGGCTTTCAGAATGACTCAGCTGCTGAGTCATTGTAGAATTTTATTGTCATCATTACTGTGCAACTGCTGCAAGAACAGCTCGGGGAAATCTGCTGATTCCTGTTTTAGTGGCGCTCACTTAAATGTGCATTAAGTAATTATGACCTTCATTGACCTCCATTGGCAATCAGTAGGAATTACAATATCAATAGGACAATATCTCCTCTTCCACAAGCTTCTGGCACAGTCCCATCCCTTGCTGCTCCCGTTGCCTTAAAGGAATACCTAAAGTAGTTTTGAATGTCAAAGTTTTTTACGCCATCTCTCACGGAGAACGAAGGCTCCAAAAACTGCTTCTGTTAGCAAGGAGTTGATTGGCAACTTCAAAAAACAGCAGCAAAAGGATGCAACAATGTCCTTTTCAAATGCCTGCCTGCCTTTGCCACTACACTGACATGCAGGCCAGCTGTGCACCAGTGAACATGCATGGAAACATTTTCTGGAAGTGGTTTATTTATCAATTTGTACTGAAGTTGCATTGGTTTGGGA
Source organism: Holocentrus rufus (assembly GCA_900302615.1). Lineage (NCBI taxonomy): Eukaryota > Metazoa > Chordata > Actinopteri > Holocentriformes > Holocentridae > Holocentrus > Holocentrus rufus. The sequence continues at coordinate 24,588 of OMLF01018327.1, forward strand.
TATTCTGGACCTACAAATGACGAGTCAAGACGACGCTACATGAAGGAGAATTTGAGGATGTGAAATGGGTATTTCCATATGCTTTTTTGCTGCATGCTAACTCAATGCTAATAGGAGAGGCTAGAGTTTTTGGAACCTTCATTCTCTATGCGGCATTTGATTAAAATTCGCAGCATGTGATTAAAACTTTTTTTGTCAGACGTTCAAAACAATCCAGGGTGAGTGCATGATACAAAATAGATAGCTTTTGGGCGAAGCACTGACAGAGAAGTCTACTGGCGAGAAGATTTCAAGGAGCTCTGTAAAAACGAAATGCCAGTTGCATGTGCATTGTTCAAGCAGTTTAAAAATGCAAGTAGGTGGGAGTTGTTGGGAAGGGAGTCTTTGACTTGGCAGGGAGTTTTGAGAGCTAGAAATCTCAGCACCAGGCAATGTAATCATGATTGTTACTGATCAATGACCCCATCGTCTCTACACAAATATATTATAGTAACTTTGTGGTACAGGGCCATAAAATCTCACTTAGTGCCCATTTAACAGCTCCCCTGCAGCTATTTAACACAGGACTATTTGCTACCCTGCAAAATGAGTAATCTGCTGTGATTTAAGACCGAAATGAGGTAAATGTATGAAGAGAAGAAGGCTGCGATCAAAGTGCCTCTTTTCCGAATTAAGTTAAGAGCAGGGGTGAGTGATCAGAGGAAAGGGAAGCACTCTGAGATAGAGGGAGGAATCATAAAATGGAAGGAGCAAAAAGCTTACTGAGTTCTTGGAGCTGTTTGAGCTGGAGCACTTCCTCCACTCCATCTCCTTCCCCTGAGCTGAAGTGCAGGGCTGAGCCTTCCAGAGTAAACCAGCCCAATCTCCAGTGGTAAAGGTCGTGGCCTTCCTTGTAGTGGAGCCTGCCGATCAACTCGCTGTCTCTCTGCACCATACTTTCCACTTTAGATGGGACGAAGCACTACAAACCGCAGATAGAAAAAGCAGCAAAGAGAACGGAAATCAGCTAACGACTGGAAAACTTTGACAAGCAAGAACATCAAACCTTTCGATGCACTACGTCCCCTCAAAACAAACCAGAAGCACTCGACAAAAAACAACAGGAGCAGTCTTTGCCATCTTGAAGGGACAAACCTTTCCTCTACTCTTGGTCCCTGGTTGAATTATTTTCAAGTACGTTTTCCTCTCTCCTGCTCTGCCTGGCCATTGTTCTGTGATTCAAATTGAAATATGGAGGTGTAGAAGGCCTATGGTGCAGATGGAGAGACATATGGACCTAATGCAGCTATACCTCCCACTATCTACCACTGGGTTGCCTGGGATTAAAGAGATAAAAAAGGAATAGGGGACACATTTATGTAGGGTGTTATTACAAGATCCTGTCAGCATGTGGGGGGAAAAGATAGCAAGACCACTTGTCTTACTGAAAGAAACACAGGCGGCATGGGGCTGGCTGAGGAGAATGCCTGCTACTGTGCATGTGTGTGTGTGTGTGTGTGTGTGTGGTAGAGTGTATGTATCCGTATGAGATGGATCTGCTGTGGTTGTGCGGCGCGCATGCACACTGAGATTATTCTTTGTATCTCGAGTGAAAAACAAACAATTATAAAGAAGGCAATGAAAAATGTGTGCTGTTTTGAGTGAGCGTGCATGTGTGTGTGTGTTTGTGTGTGTGTGTGTGTATGTACTGAATGCACATTATATCACCTTTGCGAGAGCCTGGAGCCAGTCATGCTGGGTTTCCTGTGTTTCGGCTCCCACCATCAGTACTCTCTCTGTCTGCAGGTACAACTCCAGTGTAAACACAGCCCTGATAGAGACACACAAGCTCAGTAGAGGCATCTACAATGGGGATTGGAATCACACACACACACACACACACTTACACATATTCACGCACAAAAAAACAACAACAAAGAAGCACCCACAAGTGTGCATTCACATAGTGTACATACAGTGAAAAAAAAAGGCTCTGAAAAAAAAATGAATGCACACACACACATGCCAAACACATAATCCCACATAAAGCGGGAACATGCACGAACGCCCACATGCATACACACACATGCACACAGACACACACACAGGCAAAACCCTTGCTGTCAGAAGCAAAAAGGCAGCTATTAATCTTTGTTGGTCTTTCTCCCCGTCTTCCCTGCTTCTCGTTCTCTCTCTGCTGTGCTCTTCTCTCAGTGAAGGAATGGGAGGTCAGAGTATCACTATCTTAATGGTTTCAACACACAGCCGAGCAATAGCTCCTTTTTGGGCTGTATGGTATAGCAAGAAGGGGGGTTGGGGGGGGGGCTCTAAG
>OMLF01018337.1:0-15576 GCA_900302615.1 Holocentrus rufus
GTGTGTGTATGTGTGTGTGTGTGAGTGTGAGTGTGAGTGTGAGAGAGAGAGAGAGAGAGAGAGAGAGAGAGAGAAAGAAAGAGAGTGTGTGTGAAGTCATGTGAATTGGTCTGTCGTTTTAGCATGCTATATATGATACATGTATCTAATAACACCACATATGCACCCATGTGAATGCACACACACACACACACACACACACACACACACACACACACACACACACTAAGTGTCAGTTCTCAGTATTCTTAAATGTTGTTCCTTGCCATTATGTTTATTACAACATTCTATTATTCAGTTGACACAGAATAAAAGATACATCTAGTACATGCTGTACATATACTGTATATAAGCCTGCATAGAAATATAAAGCCAATTACATATATATATCATCATTATGATACCATAAGTATGTAAGAATACACATTATGCATCAAGTGGGATCTATGATTGCACTGCTCTTATGAAAATACTTGAAAAATTGCTCCACAACTCTTGCAATGGTGATCAGTTTTCTAAAGCAATGAAAATGGTAAAAACAATGTCAGCTGAATACAATTTACATAAAGTAGAAATCATTTGAATTGCTCAAGTAGTTTAGCATTTTGCTACATGATGTCTGGAAAACAAAACTGAAGACAAAGCTGCAATAACATGAGATTTGTTGTACTCCGCAGTCAAAATGAGGTCATGCAGAGCGACAAAGCTCAACTGGGTCACAGGCTGTGAGTCACTGTGTGCTGCAATATACCTGGACTCACAGCAAAACCACCGCTAGGAAAGCTGCACAGGCAGAGACCTCACTTTGACTTAAACTGCTGTGTGTTTAGCATTGCTAACATATTCTAAAAGGGGAATTAGCAAGTCAACTGCACTGTGCTCCAAACTGAAACTCTTGGAGTGTTAAGTCAATATATGAAAACTAAAATAACTGCTCTATTTAACCATCAGTAAGACCATATTATAAGTCAAACAAGTCAAATAAGTAATATTATTTTTAGGAAAAATGTACTTGCCTCGAGATGACTGAATGCATTTTATACATTTAGCTAATGCCGTTTTGCTCTAAAAAGTGGAAAAAGAAGTCAACTTCTGTGAATCAGTAGCTCAGGATATAAGAGCAGCAAGAGACAGCAACACCATCAGTCAGAAAACAATCGCAATGCCCTGCTGGTCTTTAACTTTGCCTATGCGGCCCATACCTCATCAATTTGTCAAAGCCTTTATGAAATCAAGAGCCTGACTCATAGTATAGGACAGCACACACAACCAAAGACAGTGCAGTAAAATCCACTCAGTCGTATAAATTTACAACAGCAACATACAATTAAATTAATTTAATTAAGAGCCCTCAAAACAGCTAGTCTTAACAACATGTTTTACTACTAACCTATCCCTCAAGCTCCACCCCAGCTTTTATTGCCGAAGTTGATGTATCCTTCACACAAAATATATTACTCAACACGAGTTGTTTTCGCCACTGCTGCTGTAGACGGGTTATTAAACAATTTCAGCCTGGGACCCAAAGGCCATATTAGTCTTTCACCCTGGGATCCAGACTCATTAAAACATCCTAGTGCAGTTGTCATGTGGCGGCTCAATTGGAGTATATGTACTCTGACACCCTTGGGCCCAGGCTCATTAAACCACACTAGTCCTCTTGCCATTTTTTGGGTTGTACCAGAAAAGCCCTATGACCCAGTTTGGGCCCATGGTCTATCATTCCAGTCCTGACAGCAGTTCAGTGAAAACTTCAATTCTGTATCATCCTGAATTAAAGACACCAAAATCGACCAAAAAAAAAGTGTTTTTGGCATGCGTTTGTAATCAACGAAGCCATTAGCCTGCGAGTGGTGTGAAATATCAAGACTCCTGAAATAAAGCGATAAATTGGAGGCATCATCAACCCTGCCGTGGAAATTAGCGTGTGTGTTTGTTGTAAAATGGATGTATCAGAATGCACCAGCGCCTTCCCTATGAATGTGCTGACTCACTGTGTGGTACTGGTAAATGGCTGAGTCATGCTTTCGCTTTAGTTCCCAGAGGGCAGCTGTGGTAATGTTGTACATCCTTTTATCTGCCCACTCATCGCGCGTGTGTGTCTATGCGCGTATGTGTGTGTCTGTGTGTGTGTGTGTGTGTCTGTGTGAGCATACTTGCCTATATAAGTAGCTGCGTGTTTCTTTCGTGCCCATATTATACTTTGTATCTGCAGTCTTAACGCGCGTGTGTGTGCAGGGGAACCTTTCTACGGTGCTGAAGAGTGTGTTTGCGTTTTATGAATCCACGCTCTACTCTCTGAGAGTCTTATCCATTAATCATGGGGTTTTCAGCCACTAGCTTTCCGTCCAGCAGCTTACAATGCACCACTGATACTGTTAGATAAGCAGATTGTAAGTCATGATGTAAGCCTTAACAAATGATAGGTGAATATAAGAGCCATCGCAGATTACTTACCTGTTTGAAATGGGATTACTATGACTCAGCAATATAACCTTATTATTTTGAGTTCCTTTGTCATTACATTCCCTTCAAATTAGAGGTTGACTGATTAATCTGTTTGGCTGATTAATCAGGTCAATAGGAGGTTTGATAAACAACTGGTTCATGAAAATCATTAAAATGATCAGCTCGTGGAATATACTTTGCTGCTTTTGAATTCTCACTTGACCACGGTTGCTATGCAGAAAACATGCCATTTATTCTTGCTAATTAGAGTATAAAAATCAAGACAGCAGTGAGAGCAAAAAATAGTATTGCCTCTGCCTCAATATTTCCATATTACAAAATTACAATGATACAACTGCTGCTCATTTGTGGGCTAATCAACACAATAACCACTTATTTCTTGATTATGTCACTGCAGATAAAGCTAAACTGACAGCAGATACAGCTGTTCTGGTCTCATTTAACATTGCTGCTTTTTTGTGCTGAATCAACATACCTTGTTGGCCAGCATCACTACATAAGCTGCAGTTTACTTTATGAACACCCCTTCTAATCAAAGTGGATAAACAATAATCAGGATCAAGTGCAATTGCTTGGAGAACATACAACACTGATCTATCTCTCTAATGTGAATGAAACCACATGTCAGCCCAAACTAATACAAAAGGTGAATCTTTTTGGCCTGTGGCAAGGTACATGAAATCCAAATTTGTACTTTTCATTTAGTGTTGTTAATGCAAGCCTGTTTTTACAGCTTACACTTTGAATCATATGGTAAAAGTGCGTCCCACAGAATCTCTGGACTCTTTGGTTCTTGCAGGGTTTTGCGACTCCCAAATCGCATTATGACAAGCTATTACCTTATCAGGAAGTTATTACATTATCAGTTGCCACAGTGCACAAAGATAGAGACGTCTGCTCTCCTTATTCGTGATTGTTTGAAATGTTGCTGATCTGTTGCTGTTAAAGAGCATATGAACCCCTCACTCCCCACATCCATCTCACTCTCCTGTTTGTCTCTCTACCTCTCTTTCTCTCTCTCTTCTCCTTTGTCTCTATGACCGGGGTTCCTTAAAAAGACTAAAAAAATCTTACATTTGAAGGCTTTCAAAAGGATTCATATAATTTCATCAGTAATTACAGGGCATATTTTTTCCACTATGTAATGATAGGTTTCTTTGCACAGCATGTACACACTTAAATGATCAATACAGAAGAGGTTTGGTAGCACAATTCAATTTCGGATGCAATTCAAAACATCTTCAAAAGTCTTACATTTGGCTTTCTGCAACCTGCAAAAGCCCTAGTGTCCATCTGCCTGTTTTATTCTCCTTTCCAATCTTCTCTCTCTTTCTGTCTCTCACCCACACAAAAACAAACACACACAAACACACAGACCCACACGTACACACATGCACAAACACACACATAGTCAAAGAACTGTAATTTCCTGAGATCTATTTCTTTCTCTCCTATTCACTGCTATGTAAAGCCAGACTAAGTTACATTGCTCTGATTTCTATTTTAAACTTGCCTGTGTTTCTGCGCTATTTAAAACCCCATCGTGGTTCTGCTGATTTTCCAGGCATCACTACATGAGCCCATGTGCTTATGAATATTTTACAACCTGACAAACAGGACAACATTTTGACACAGCTTGGAATAACTGCAATTTTGGCCATTTTCAATTTGTAACTTCACTTGGAGGATTACACGGCCCTTTAGCAATTCATTAGAAAAAATCGAATGAATGATGGCGACCATGAAGACAGTGTTTTGTTATTCTCTGTTCCTGAAAAACTGACATTTTTGAGATGCACTGTAACAGTAACAAAATGCTGTACTGCAGAGCCAAATCAAAGTATTATAAAATAAGTGCACTAGGTGCTCAGGTGGAGGCGTAGGGGGAGAAGCGGTATGCATGATTAGAGTGAATAAAACTACATCAACTTTAAAGTCTCCATCTGGTAACCTTATCTTAGCCAGTTTCCATAGTCCACTTCTATCTTGAGCCTATATGTTTCCAGGAGGCCCTGAAGTGAATCAGATTACACTTGGTCACATTGAATTGTACTACTACCAGGACATGTGAGCAATTCTAAAACGGCAAAATGTCAGGCAACATTTCACCTACAATAGCAGCACTTTGACTGAAATGTGTTGTTGACTGTTGTATAACGTTTCCATAATGATGAATCAAGCTTATAGTTTCACTGTCAAATAATTTTGCGCATAGATTTGGACCCCCACCAATGGCTGCTTGCATCAATATTTATTATTTTGTGAAGCAGTAGCAGCAATGTGAGGCAGCAATAGCTGCGCTGGCAGCAGCAGCACTAGAGGTTGCAGTATTACCACTTTAAAGAGAAGGTTCAGGATTTTGAGAAGCCTCTCAGCGTTTTAAAAAAGCTTTTACACCATTTTTTTTTTCTTTGGCCTGGCCTGGAATTTTTTCTCTTTAATTCTTCTTCAGGACGGGGCAAAAGTGCAGCTGTTGTTCAGCACTCATGCAGCAAAAACAGAGACTTCAACAAAGGCTATATGTGAATTTTCTGTATGGGATTTTTTTGTGGTAAAGTCTGTTTTAAAAGGGAAGGTTTAGATGAGGTTGAAGGATTCTAAAAGCACCCACTTTCTGTTTGTTTCTGTTTTGTCTGGCGGGGCATATTTGCCTGTCACTCCCAGTTTGTGTCTGACTGTGTGTGTGTGTGTTTGTGTGTGTGTGTGTGTTTGTGTATCAGCAGGATAGCACAGAGATCAAGCCATTCTGACTGTCAAAATGACAGCTAATTATCAGGGACAAACAGCCCCGTAGGGTACGCACACACATACACATACACACATACACACACACACACACACACACACACACACACACACATTCCACCCTGTGGGAATGTTGTGGGAATCGGAATTATTTTATGACGCTCCTAGATTTATATCGACATACACTCAGTAATCAATGATTTAGTCACAGGAACAAGAGAATAATCACATTGTTCACGTGACAATGTTTACAAAACACAACCAACCTGCCAACCTGTCTTGACTGCCCCAGTTCTCAAGGTGCTCCGACTACTTTACCCACTATCATCAACCGGATCACTGATCCACATCATCATTCATATGTCTTTCTCCCTCATCCTCTTCATCCCTCCACCCCACATCGACTCGTCTCCCCTCCATTTATATCTGTTTATCATGGGAAACTTCTGCTATCAATTTCACAAAATATTAGATTCATAGGACCAATTTAGACGAATAGGTCAAAGTCCTCCTATACATACACGTGACCACTTTTTTATGAGTAATTGGAAATAGTTCCACTACTCCAATTTGTTGGTCATGTCAATGACCAGATGACAAATCAATGAGAATTAAAGAGATTTCTCTCAAAATCACACATTATAAATCATTTCATTTACCTTAGTAGGCTGTACTTATAGTAAGAATAATTGCTTAGACAGTTTAATAAGAACTGTGTCAAGGGGAGCACTCATTAAACCGCAGTTTATTCCATCAAGCTGACAAAGTAAAGGCAGATTTTAGCTTGATGGAAAAGAGACAGTGACTGGATGGATGTCATGTATCACTGGACCATATCTAGAGTTCTTTGCTTTAAGATTGATAACAGCCTGTCTATTTGCAGAAGCCATTTGTGTCCCACCTGGTAATGTGAGTCACACAAGCTCTTACAATCAGCTTTACCTTTTGTGGCCAATACATTTTCAAAGAAGCAGCTCCTGTTTATGGCTTGCTGTTAGTCTTGCTGCTCTTCATGTTTTTGCAGCGACTTGTTCATGTTCAGAAATAATTACTTGACTGTTCAGTACCGTGCGAACAGCATCTGAGCTTCCTGAGTTTAGTGGTAACTGCATTGAACCTTGTCAATATCCGTCAGCCAAATCTCTCAAGCCATCAGAAATTAGAGGGCTTGGTGGTGAGTAGCAGCTTGCTGAGCTTAGATTAGTGCCAAGTAGAAAAAAACAACAACGGTGTTTTCCAGTGAACAGCCAACAGCTAGGATTAGCTGGGTGCTATTTATAGCATTGGGTGTTAAAGCTAACTAAGTGGGGTGCAGTGATTTGGAAATCATTCCTGCTTGTAAAGCAGATGGGCTAAAACTTTACTAGCCAGACCTAACACGTTAGCTTTGATGTGACTTAATAGAAATTCCATCTTTAAACAGATTGCTTATTGCTATGACCTATGATCTTAAAGTGAGATTACAGAAGGGAAGACGCCTTTGTGGCTCACGGTGTAGAGCCTGTACCACACACTTTTGAGCATAGAGGCCTGGGTTCAATTCTGGCCCAGACCTTCTGCTGCATGTCATCCCCTCTCTCTACCCTGTCCTCGCTGTCTCTCACTACTGTATCCATCCAATAAAGCAGAAATGCGCCAAAATAATCTTTAAAAGAAACTACAATAAGATTAAAAAAGGGAGCATAACACAACAAATTTGCAAATACTTGTGAACTTTACCAACCCTTTTGAAGATTAAGTTTCTGGTGCTGTTCTACTAATAATGAATAGTAAACTGACTTTGTGGACAATCCATCGAAATGATTCTTTCATTCATTTCATTTACTCACTTATTCCCGTTCAAGGTCACAGGGGGCTGCAGTCTATCCCAGCATAAACTGGGCAGCAGACGGGGAAACAATAAGGTTGTCAGTCTATCACAGGGCTAGCACATAGAGACAATCACACATCTATTGGCAATTCAAAGTCAGCCTAGCTGACTGCAAGAGGCAATTTGAGCATTCAGAGGAACCCCACAAGAACATGGGGAGAACATGCAGAAAAGTCTGGGAATCAAACCTAAGAACTTGCTGTAAGGCCATTGTGCTAAGCACTGTCCATGTAATGCAGAATTAATGTAAGTAATCTTCTTGAATTAAGACTCCCACCAGTTTCATGACCAGTGGGAGAAATTGTAAGATAAAGATTTTTACTTTCTCTAGTGATATATCTTTTATAGATTGGGCATTTAAAAAGAAAGTCCAACATAGAGCAGAATTCCCCTGTTAGCCACATGATTACTGTCAGTTATCATTATATAACATATATATTATGTATTTAGCACTGATAAACAGCTCTACCCCAAAAGCTCGAAAACAGGTTTTTGACTGTCATCTGTGGTATCTTCAAGGGCCAAACATGGGGAGACCTCATTGTGATAGGGTGTGTAATTTTTAGTTTAATTTGGTAGACTTGTGTTTTAGGAGTGACTTTCTTCATAGGAGTGCCACTATCCTATCCATCTAATGTGACTGACAGTTAATTTAGTGTTAACATATGAGTTTAATGAGATGCACAATATCTCAGTGTGTACTGTATATTACTGACATTTTGCCCTGAAGGTAAAATTCCATGTTAAATAAATGTCAACTGTAATTCACATATATCTATCTGAACAAAATGATGTATTCAATAAGGAATGCTCTAAAGCCAGTATTCAGTCTTGAGCTTTGAAAGCAGTTGACTGGTGTAAATTGCTTTTAGTTCATTTCTGACAATGGTCGGTGCTACAAAGGTACCTGTGGTGACAGGTAACATATTCATTCCACTTTGGGTTTTCCTTTTAATGATCCATGATCCAAAAACAAAAACAAACAAGGACACAAAAGGGTTCTCATACCAGAGAAAGTCAACACCTGGAAGTTGGTGGCAATTTTCATTCCCAAACTAACTCTCACAGCTCACAATACAGAGACTGGTAATATGTGATAAATAACCAAGTGATATGCCATCAATGAATCCAACCCACCAAGAATCTATGTTTGCTTAATGTGTATCCTAGAAAAATACATAGGATTCGACCTCTTATAGATGCTTTACATATAAATGTACATAATTTCATAACAGTGCTCACAAAAGGTTCACATATCCTGTGAAAACCACTCAGAGACTTCAAACACATAATTCTTCACTGAATTGTCCAACATCACAACACAATTACCACATAGGATTACAGGACCCCTAGACAATTTGAAGAAATGAGCTCTACTGAATAGCAGCCTAAACTGTCATGAACCAGTAAATGTACCCATAGCTCGCGCCTGCTGTGTAGCGATAATCTGTGTGTGAACAGATGGTGTGCACTAACAAGCTAGGCTAAATGTAGCTACTGTTGGCATGGGGCAAGACTGATCTCTGACTTCCTGATCCCAAGCCTCTTAATTAAATGCACCCATTAATCTACTCAGTTTTCAATCCCTCCACTGCTCAAAAAAAACAACACTGCTCATCACTGATGACCTCTCCTTCGTAGTGATTAGAAGCATCACACTATTAAAGCAATTCTAACAATATAAAGCCTTTGAGATGTGGGCAATATTTGATGTAATAATAATGAACAATTTTGTCAGACAGCCACCAGGAACAGCACTATGCTTTTGTTACGGTTATTGTTATTGTTACTGTTATTGTTATTATTGCTGACTACATGATCAGTGCTATTAACACTGTCAGTCCCCATCCAGTGGAGATGGAAAACAAGCCATGTTGCTAAAAACACGTCTACAGGAATTTCAGTGCTATTTGTGCTTACAAATAGTGATTTTTTTGATTTTTGGTGTTACCAGTAACAAAGGCATTAATACCCAGTGATATCATGTCTCGGGTGTAGCTGGGAAAGGGAGATGGAAGTAGAGGCACACACATGCCAGTAGGAGGAATACATTACCAGCAGGTGGAGTTTGGGCAAACTTCAACAAAGGCCAATCAAATCAGCTTCTCTCATCCCCTTGAAAACACTGCAATCCCCGCCATAGCACTGGCATTTTCTTATTGCGGAGATCAGGCCTCTAACAAAAGAAACAGATGTTCTTATCCGTCTTCTTGTTATTTCGAGGTGCAGTCCATGCAGAAAATATAGAACCCTGAGAAGATTATACAGCAGCCCAAACATGACTATATAGCCTACTGCATAAATATGTCATCAGTATGTCCCTTTTTTCTGGAGATGGTGAAATCTGAGTCATGCTGAACCATGTTTTCTGAGTGTAATGATGACATAATGACCACAAAAATCCCAAACCATCAAAAACACTAGTTTAACACTAAAGAATTTCCAACTTGGCAAAATAGGACCCTCTGTGTTCATGTGGAGCTGTCCATGGTGCTGAAATCTCTAGCTATACTTGCTGTAACACCATAGAGCTGTCCATGAGTGTGCTTAGGTACCTGCCATCACCCATTAGCCATAAATGGCTGGCATTGATGCTAAAATGCCACCGCTGATGTGACATGAAATGTCCACACATGGATTCAAGTGTTTGAGTTGAGTGATGTACTGTATATGTACAGACTATTGTGTCAATGTCAGTTTGGCCAATAAAGATGATTTACTTTCATTTAAGTGCTGGAGTATCCTTGGTATGTTCTCGTGGTGTACTTGCATACTATGTTACGATCAGAGCTCTAAATTTATTGTATTCCTATCAAGGACCAAACCTAATTTCCGCATATTAAAGTTTCATTCAATAAAATCAAATATGTACTACATGGACTACTGTCCAGATTCTCATGTCTTGCACAGCAATGTGTGCAAAGTCCTGTATCTACATCAATGTCACTAAGACAAATTCCTGTATATATAGTGTGACATGTATTGCAATTAGAACCAAAGCTGCAGCTCTTGAGTTGGCAGGGGCAGTTTTTATTGTTTTTAACCCTCATTTAACCTGACAACTTGTCTAAAACACACTGTTATTTATGGCAAACCCCTGAGGGAGTATTGCAAGGGGAAGAGAAGGAAACATAAACACCTACACAGTCATGTACATACGTGCACACACATAAACACACAGGTAGACACACTCAAAATCACACCTGGGAGTCAATCAGCACTACGGTATTGTACATGTTTTCCCAAAAGAATGACACAATGGGAAAGCAGAGAGGGCTGAAGAGTCCCAATTAACTTCTATTCTATTCTATTCTATTCAAGACTACTCTATTCTAGGCTATTCTAGGTTATTCTATTCTATTCTTTCAAAATGTGGTGTTTAGTGCTCTCTAGCCTTATATCCAATTGCAGAGGGTAGTGATGCTCAATTTAGGTGAAATCTTTGTTGCTGTTTGTTCTCCTCATGACTGTTTTTTTTTCTCATGATTTTATACCTAACTATAAAAGCCTTCCATGGGGAGGATAGATCAGAGTTGATTAAATTCAATATGCTGGACAACAAGAGACACACAGTAAATATGATTTAGTATGCATGGCCCAGTGTGGCATAACTGGCATAAAATATTTGTTCAACACAACACTGTGCAGCAGGTTATTGGTGGGCTGCAGGAACTCAAACAACAAAACAACTTTTTGGGAAGAATTCTTATTGACCTGATATGAGAACATACAATGGTAGTTGAGATTAATTACAGTGTCATGAAACACTGAGAAGACAGTGAAAGTTAACAAATAAAAGCAAAACTGAGGCAGCACTGGAGAGACAAGACTTCTACAAGACCTTGATGCTACATACTATACATACACGACATATTGGTTTAACACAACATATAGCCTACAAATGCATCTCTGCCGGAAACAGTGTAGACCACACAGATTATCAGCCAGCTATACCAACAGAGGCAGACGACACACAGGCATCTACTGTTACATTAGCTCAGCAAGACTGTCGGCTGATCTGTAGGCTGAGAAAAGCCAGGCTGCAAAATAACTAACTGAAAAGCCATGAAGCACATGTCATGTACATGCACGACAGGAACAGAAAACCTGCATGGTGACTATGTGTCTGAATGGGGTGAAACCATACAGAAGCAGGTTTTTAAGTGGTCGTGGCTCCCATCTGATCTTATGACTGTCCACTGAGCAGATATTATGTTTTCACACGAAAATACTACAGAGTCTGAAATGAAGCCAAAACTTTAAATTACGTAAGAGACGAACATCACAGAAAAAAACCCCAGTAATTTCTATTTCAATTTGTGAAAATATTTCTGCAGAACACTGACATTTCACAAAATTTCCCCTCAGGACGTTTTTCGGAGGAGCAATTGTGGAATTGCTCTTAGGAGTGAATCATCTTAAACAGTGTTTCATAGAGTGTGAGCCAGTTTCATAAATTGGGTTCGGGCCTGTCTGGTGGAACCTGACAAAAAGAAGACAAAAGCTTCTATTACGTTTTAATGAGTCCAATGGCAAAAGTGAATGAATTCTGAATTGCGAACTTGATGGGCTAAAGTTTAGTGTCATGTATAATAATCACTGAAAAACTCCACTTTTAAAATAACCTGTCTGAGTGTTTTTAAACGGAACAAAAAATGTAAAAATAAATAATGAATAAATCAATAAATTAACATAAAAATATTTGTGGTATTTTTCCATTTTTGGTTAAATTATACACAACACACAATGATCACCAATACTAATGCTTTCCTCTTATACTTGGATGGGATGAAGTGCCATAAACAAGCAAGGTAAAGTTGTTCTTTGTTTCCTGTTTTTCAAAAGATAGTCTGTCAAAGGTGGAGGTTGACGTAAGTATCAGGTTTATCATCTCTGAATGTTCTTTGTTTACACTCCTCCATCATCATTATATAGTCATGTCGAGCAAAAAGCCTTGAAGTGTGAGGATGACATCTTTTGTTTTCTACACAGTCAAAGCCTTTCAAAAAGTTTCTCACTATTGTGCAATCCTCAGTGCCTCAAGCAGTAGGACAAACATAGATAGATTGAAATCTTGAAAATCTAAAACACTATTATACTAGTGTTTTAGATTTTGTAAATGTATGTATACATGTAGAGACTGGGTCTAGGAAACATCATGGAAAGACATTTTAAAATCTGCTTCATCAACTAGCTGTTGCCTGGGTTTTCTGGTTTTAATTACATATCATGACACAAAGGTCTAAGGCAAGCTGGTTTTGTAATTCTTTGTCCTTTAAAATAACTATTTTGCCTGTCTTGACCCACTGCATGCATATTTAATACCATTTCCAAAAGCATACCATACTGTTAAATATGTTTGAATATTTATTCAATTTCCCTATACAGCTATGTGCCTGAGTTTAGAGCTTCCCTTAAGGTGCTGTTTTCTAGCAGAGATGTACATTCTGTTTTGTGGATATCAATGTCAAATGGTGCATTTGCATGCTAATAGGTAAATCATATTATACAACAATACAACTTGGTAATTAGCTATAGTATCTCTCACAACTTCATTAAAGCAGGAAGCAAAATCCACATTATCCTTTTCACAATGTCCATATTTTTTTATCAGTTGTCTTCTGGTTTTAATTTTCCAATAAAACTGCACATGAAGAAAATGCTGTTTGTCAGCTGACTTTGAAGTCCCAGATGTTGGATCTGCCCACCAGCATGTGCACCCATCAGCGTAGACTTTTCAAAATGAGTGCAGACATTTAACTAAATTACCATGCAATAATAATGTAACTTTGATTTTAAAGAGAAAAAAAATGGACAGGATGTTTACTGTGATGGATTACCTATCCTAAACAAATCTCTGTATGTATTTTTTTCCTCAACTAAAATGAAAAGAAACAAATGAAAAATATTTTTAAAAAATCTAAAAAAAAAAAGTATGTTATGTTTTGAGAAATCATTGGCGATAATGTAAAGGGACCATGAATCTTGTGTGTGTATTTTGTGACTTGCGATGACATTGGTTGTCTCAGTGCACATAACTGTTCAATAGAGCCCTTTGTGTGACTACAGCGCTGTCCTTGGTGCTGAACAGTTCAGACATCTGACAATCTCCAGTAATTCGCCATGTATTTTAACTGCAAACAAAAGACAATCTTTGTACATTGGGCTTCTGTTTTGGCAGCAATGTGGACAATGTTGAGTAGTTTACACTTACTTACACTAAAAGTAGGCAAGTGTAAGAAATATACAGATAGACCATAAATTGGAGAGGCAGTGAGGTTGTGGGCGTCGAGCCAGAAGTCTGTCTGTACCATATCACGTTCACCGACAGTTATCTGTCCTGAACTCAGCTCATTATCACCCAACGTGTCTCACATCTGTCATGTCAGCTACTCCCCGTGCTCACACCAACACCAACACACACACACACACACACACACACACACACACACAGACATACTGTAGCCCCCCCTATTGCCTCCTACAGCAGTATCTAGTGTCAGCCCCGTCATGAGTGTTTTTGAAAAAGCAAGTGTGTGTGTGTGTGTGCAAGCAAACAAGAAAGAGGGAAAGATAATTAGACTGATCAGCTATAGCAGACATTATAGTAACAACACCCAAACTGCCACTGATTCACCATATACCCTCAACATGGATAATCTGGTGCATTTGGTGCCCGCAAGGATACACCACACAAACAACACCCAAACGACGGTTACATATAACTCTATCCTCGAGTAATTAAAGACTTTGCAATGGGTTTTAAAGCAGGAACCTAACTGCTGCTACCAGCCCGCCAAAGGCTAATCCCCTCTGGCAGAGAGAAACATTATATTTAGGGATACTAGCATATGGCTCAACCACGCGAGGTATCTGAAGGTCAGATATTTCAGTTTGTAAGGTTTGATGGCAGCTCTATTCTATTGCATTCTACTGAAATTTAAATCTGATTTCTCATCTTCCATGGTCACTAAAATGAGTTATTTTTGTCTATTTTGATAAACCAAAGATTGTCCCTGATGTCTCCATGCATCCACGGTAAAGTAGTAATCTGTGTGACTCGTTTTATTTCATCTCCATCTTTGGTGCTAAGCGCTCATTGCTGTGGTGTTTGTGCGATGCACTTCCCAGAGATCACCTGTCAATCAAACAGTGAGTCCAGCACTGTGGCGTCTTTCTTCTTGGATTTTCTGTTGTTGAAGTTTCTGTAGGCAGCGCTCTTTTCTTTGTCTGTTCAGTTATAGTGGGTATCACTGCTCATGTTAACCACCCAGTTCCTCTGGGTGGTTAGTCACCCATCACACATCACGGGATATCTGGATACACATTAAATCACTATTGTGTCATATTACTAATTATACCAATCAGAGACAGAGAGTAACAAAATGCATATAATGTATAGAATTGTATATGTGTGGGGGAGTAGGGGGGTGTACAGCATGGCAGTGTAAAAACTAAACCGTCTATTAAACTTGTTTTCAAAGGGAATACCAGTCTGTTGAAAAACTATTTTTTCCCAAAAAAACAAAATAGAAAGAAATTCTGGTGTCACTTTTCTAAATCTCTCTGTCTTAACGATTCTCTCTCATTGAGTGACTGTCTCAGAAGTATGCAAACTCTCTCTCTCTCTCTCTTTATCCTCTCCTCTCCTCTCTCTGTCACACACACACACACACATACACACACATGCATAATCTACCAGACACCCCCAGAATCATTCCAGACGTCACAGCATCAGGCCAGTTTCCTATAAGACCTTCGTCTCTTTTGCTAATAGGCAATGTTCCCTAACATCTGTGGTCTTCCATCTCTCTCTCTCGCCCTCTCTCCCTCTCTTTCTCTCTGTCTGTCTCTGAGCAGTAGGATAAATTGAATTAGAGCTCCACCACCCACTCTGCAGGAAGCTGCAGCCCTCTGTCAGATAGCTAAACAGACGGAGAGGGAGAGAGATGGAGAGAGAGACAGACGGAGAGGGAGAGAGATGGAGAGAGAGAAAGAGAGAGAGAGAGAGAGAGAGAGAGAGAGACAGAGAGAGAGAGACAGAGAGAGAAATGCAGTTGAAGAGGGAGAAACAGGCAGAGAGAGACAGGTAAAGAGATAAACAGAAGCTGAGAGAGAGAGAGAGAGAGAGAGAGAGAGAGAGAAGGGCATCCAGGCTAATAAAAATCCCCCCTGTAAAGAATAAAGAATGGTTGTCAAAGCATGGCGACTCCCCTGTACAAACAGCCTGATAACAGAAGTATTTATTTTTAGGAAGGGGGGTGGGGGCAGAGAGAAAGAGATTCAGAGATAGATTAAGAGAGGGATTTTGATTCTGCCTGCCTTTTTCTTCCTTTGTTTTTCTCTTTGTAAAGAAACTTGCCTCATACACTTGCAGAGCTACTCAAAGTCACTGTGGAATGAGCACAGAAGCCAGATCCTTCACTCACAAGATAGCAGCACACACACACACACACACACACACACACACACACACACACACACACACACAC